>JARHVA010010207.1:107500-204300 GCA_037957365.1 Torreya grandis
TACATACAAACATTACAAAAATATTTTCCTTAATGGTAGTTGCACATCTCTATGATACCAACAAATCCCAAAGTAATAATATGAGATATGTCTTTATCTGATGGTATATATATCTAATTATGAACCATAGACACATATACTACTTTTCATAACCTTGGACATCTCTATGCCTTCATAATGCCAAAAAGAAAGCCCTTGTCAGTTTCATGTTAGGTATATATCAATAAAATATAAGTAAATCTTACAAATTTACATAATCAAAAAATGTAAAATATGTTAACCATATTTATAATACACCCTTCAGAAAACCCATACAATTTTTTTTATTTATGCAAAAGAAACACAACATTGAAGGTGATATACCATTCCCAAAATATAATTCCTATATCTTATACACCTATTCTAGACCTACTTATATCCTTTAACTAAAAAATATAGATGTAATAGTAACACTTTAACCTCTGTTATATGTAATTGTACTTGTTTTTATAGTAGCTCAATGTATGGGTACTTTAAGGCAACCATAAACATTCCTTGACAATTCAAAAAATTTAATTTAAGGTCTATAATTCCTATATTGGCATTATGTATCATTTATAAACTTATTATTTCATAAAAATTTACAATCTAATATAGATAATTGGATGGTATCAAATATCATTTTTATAAGTTTAAAGATTCATATTTTTTAATAATGCCACGATGATTATTTAGCATTATTTAAGTATTTTAAACTTATAATTAAAGTTTTAAAAGGAACCTCTTCTATAAGTATCTTAGAAATATTTTAATAAGCTAGGATCACTATTTTCTGTTTCTAAAAAAGATTATTAATGCAAGTGTTTCCCATAGTCAAAATGTTTACCATAATTTTTACAATTTAGCACTACATAGAAAATGCACCACTCTAATTAATTCATAAAGTTCCACATCATTATATTAGATAAGGATCTATATGGTATTTATATGAAATTTTCTTGTAATAGTTTGATGGTCTATAGGGAATCCATCCAACTGCATTAAGTTAAAGTCATATTCACATATAACTAGAATATTTCATATGCAACACCAATCAAATAGTAACTCGAGGTCAAACATAACAATAGGGACATCCAATTTCCTTTTAAGATAATTTTAGAAAATAACTTGATTCATTAATCAAATAAAATTAATAATACAATCTTGTTCCTTTACTACATCTAGGTAAGAGCCCTTATCTAATAAACTAATATTCCTTATTTTCCATATCAAATAAGCTATCTATCATCACATAATATTCATGTTTCCTAGTTATAAAAAATAACTCATCATCAGGGTTAAGGTCCCATCTTATACATGTTAGAAATTAATTTTATTTCAAAACTGGGTACTAGTATAATTTTCTAGTGGAATTTATTATGTCAACATTATAGGAGTTAATAGATATGTAATAATACACACAAACCCAATATAACTCATTAGTCATACCAAAAGTAACAACACATTTCAACTTAATATTAATGCATTCAATATGTTGTCATATAATCATATCATAATTCACGTGAATATTGTGACTAACTCTATACTAAACACAATCATACAATATATCCGAGACATAAATTAATAAATATGGAATTATTTAACTTTAGAATTAAGAGTAATCCTATAATACAAATCATAGTGATCTCAATTTATGGAGAGATTAATATTATTCTATACATAATTTATTAAGGTGTAAATCATAAATTATTCTTCTATCATAATTTATGTTTAAAATTTATGCCAAAAGTAAATACAACTTAAATGTAATTAAGCTATGTAAACATAAATATATATCATTTTATATAATATTGACTCCTTGAACAAGGTAGTGGAACATAAACATACAACCAATATAAAGTTTAGAAAAGATCAAATTAAAACATCATAAAAAAATTAATCATATTACTTTTGGTTCTCTTCTATCTTGCACTATATAATCAATAGGTATATCCAAAGAAACATAACGATGACATGTTTCTTCCTTATAAATCACTAATTAGGTCAAGAATACTACATAATAAGATAAAACCAAAAAAAATATGAAAAATATAATCATCTATTCCTCTCTTAATACCAATCATAATTACTTTCCACCCATGCTTAAGCTAATTCAATCTAATCAAAAGTTTTTTGAGATAATCTAGATAATACCCATGCATGGAAAAGTATTTATAAGGAAACATGGGATAATAATAAATGTAATATTTAAATGTGAAAGAGTTAAATAATAATATTATATTTTATTAGTACACACACACACACACACAGATATGTGTGTGTGTGTGTGTGTGTGTGTGTGTGTGTGTGTGTGTGTGTCTGTGTGTGTGTGTGTGTGTGTACTAATTCTTTATATATAAGTTAAAATATATAATTGACTGATATAAATGATTTAAACTTAAGATATTTTGAGGAGATATGGCCACTTTATGAAAAAAAGTGGGACACACTAATGTGATTTGACCCAAAAGTTTGAAAGAAAATAGAAATATGTCAAGTGTGTTTCCTACAACTAGATTTTTAAGCCTAAATGTTAAATTGAAGTGTTCAATGGAAATGAACATAATTGATTTACTTGGAGAGAAGAAAGGAGAGATAAGAGTTTGCCTTCATCACTTTAGATGTGATTGGAGGCATCCCCTGTAAATGAGGTTAAGCCTAAAAGTAGTCTTAAAGGTGAGACGATGTAAATTTGGGACCAACAGGGAAAAGGAGGTAGTAGAGCAATAGGTGGATGGATGGTGTTATAGGGTGCTCCAAAAAATTGAGATCTAGTTATTCATTTGAGGAAGATAGAAATGACAAAGCTATAAGGTTCATTTAGATCAACTCCTCTAGTCAACTTTGAAGAGGAGTAGTTTGAAAAGGTACGAGATCTTTAAAAACATTTTATGACAAAATGAAAGATATGTCACCTTAATTTATTCTTTCTCAATAAATTTGATTTTCACATATAGATTTCAAATTGCTGGTGGCCCCTTTTGAATGGTAAAATATCAATTTATTGATGTGCAAAGGGTTTCTTTATTGTGATACCAAATAATGAATCCAAAAACTAACAAAAACAAGAAAATTACCAATAGGCCAAGATATTGAAACAATACTCATTATTTATTTGTATTTATTACTTGAAACAATTATAAACCTAAACCATACTTAAATAAGCCACAACTCATATTTTAGAGTTGACATGCAAAAATTTAAAAAATATAAAATATTAAAAAAAACATCTATTTTTAGCAACAACTATTTATAATAAGTTTTGCATGTAATCACATGTAGCTCTAATTTTTTTATTTATATAACCTAACTATTAAAATTAGCATATGAGATGAAATTCAACTAAAGTTGACTTCTAGTTCTAAAAATATACAATTTCCAAAAATAGGAAATTCTTTAAAAAATTAGTAAACGTTAATTTTAGACCCTCAAATGATCACATTTAGCCTCCAAAATATATCAAAATCAAATCTAAGTGGATAGAGTGTCTTAGAGAAGAATCAAACTTTTCCATGTAGTAATTTTGGTGTGTGGAAGAGATAAAATAGAGTTACAAATCAAAATTTATGGCCTCTAGAATACCACATAATAAGATAAAACCAAAGTATATATGCAAAATATAATCATCGATTCCTCTCTTAATACCAATCATAATTAATTTTCACCCATGCTTAAGCTAATTCAATCTAATCAAAAGTTTTATGAGATAATCTAGATAATGCCCATGCATGGAAAATTATTTATAAGGAAACATGGGATAATAATAAATGTAATATTTAATTGTGAAAGAGTTAAATAATAATATTATGTTTTATTAGTACACACACACACACACACACACACACACACACACACACACACACACACACACACACACGTGTGTGTGTACGCGCGCGCGCGCACGCACACACATGCTCACTAATTCTTAGTATATAAGGTAAAATATATAATTGACTGATATAAATGATTTAAACTTAAGATATGTTTACGAGACATTGAAGGTGTATGTCGCCTCTTTATGCAAGAAAGTGGGACACACTAATATGATTTGACCCAAAAGTTTGAAAGAAAATAGAAATATGTTGAGTGTGTTTTCTACAACTAGATTTTTAAGCCTAAATGTCAAATTGAAGTCTTCAATGGAAATGAACATAACTGATTTACTTTGAGAGAAGAAAGGAGACATAATAGTTTTCCTTCATCTCTTTATATGTGATTTGGAGGCATTCCCTGTAAATGAGGTTAAGCCTAAAAGTAGTATTAAAGGTGAGGCGATGTAAATGTGGGAGCAACAGGGAAGAGGAGGTAGTAGAGCAATAGGTGGATGGATCGTGTTACAGGGCGCTCCAAAAAAAATTGAGATCTAGTTATTCATTTGAGGAAGATAGAAATTACAAAGCTATAAGGTTCAGTTAGATCAACTCCTTTAGTCAACATTAAATAGGAGTAGTTTGAAAAGGTGCTAGATCTTTAAAAATATTTGATGGCAAAATAAAAGATATGTCACCTTAATTTATTCTTTCTCAATAATTTTGATTTTCACATATAGATTTCAAATTGTTGGTGGCCCCTTTTGAATGGTAAAATATCAATTTATTGATGTGCAAAGGGTTTCTTTATTGTGATACCAAATAATGAATCCAAAAACTAACAAGAAAAATAAAATTACCAATAGGCTAAGATCTTGAAACAATACTCATAATTTATTTGTATTTATTACTTTAAATAACTATAAAGCTAAACCATACTTAAATAAGCCACAACTCATAATTTAGAGTTGACAAGCAAAAATTTAAAATATCTAAAATCTTAAAAAAATATCTATTTCTAGCAACGACTATTTATAATAAGTTTTGCATGTAAGCATGTGCATCTCTAATTTTTTTTTGATATAACCTAGATACTAAAAATAGCCTATGGGATGAAATTCAACTAAAGTTGACTTCTATTTCTAAAAATATACAATTTCTAAAAATAGAAAATTCTTTAAAAAATCATTAACCATTAATTTTAGACCATTTGAAGATCACATTTAGCCTCCAAAATATATCAAAATCAAATCTACATCAATAGAGTGTCTTAAAGAAGAATGAAACTTTTCCATGCAGTTGTTTTGGTGTGTGGAAGAGCTAAAACAGTGTTACAAATCAAAATTTATGGCCTCCAGAAGGTTGGCCTATTTTTTCTACATCATTCTCCTCTGATTGAAAACAACTTAGCTCCTATGAGTTGTCTGAATTGTAATGGTGTCATTTTTGCTTATCAATCTTCTTCAGCTCCCATTCTATAATCCAAGTGTTGTCTAATTACAATCTTTCCCATTGCACTAAATACTTATTATAATTGCCTTGCATTTTACTCACTATCTTCATATCCAAAACCTACAATATTTTTTATTTATTCTTCTTTTGAACTTGTTTCTCCCAATTCACTTATTCATATTCATCATCTTCACCATCTTCTCCATGGAATTCATAAAAATATAAAACTTTAAATACTTGAGATATATCAAATTTATGTGGTAAACTTATCTCATAGGCATTATCATTGATTTTGTTCACAATTTTGCATGGTCTAATTTTCTTGTACATCAACTTATTGTATGTGCCTTTTGGAAATCTCTCTTTCCTCAATTAAACCATTACAAACTCTACTTCAAATACATTGGATCTTCTTCTGACATCCTCTACTACTTTATATTTCTCATTACTTTCTTGAAACTTTCTTCTTACTCCTTATAGCTATTGCATATGCTCTATAAATGTTTCTACATCATAACTAATTCTATCTACAATTGACAATCGTATCAAATAAAAAATAACCATAGGATATTTCCCATAAATTTTTAAAAAGTTGACGTTCTTATTGATTTATTCACTAAACTATTAAATGCAAACTCAGCTTTTCATAAAACTAAGTTCCATTACTTTGGCTTTTGTCCCACTATGCATCTCAATAAATTTCCTAAGATTGTATTTACAACTTCTATCTATCCATCTATTTGTAGGTGATATGCACTACTAAATTATAGCTTAGTACCCATCATCTTCTACAAAGTCCTCCAAAAATGACTTAGAAATTTTGTGTCCCTATTTGGAGTAATAGTTTTTAGAACACCATTCAATCTCACAATATCCATAAAAAATAATTCTACAACTCTAGTGGCATCATTGGTTTTCTTAAATGCAATGAAATAAAATATTTTAGAAAAAAATTCTACAATAACAAAAACTAAATCATTACCTTTCTATGTGTTTGGTAATTCCCAACACAAATTCCATACTCAAATCAATCCATAGTCCCCTTAAAACCGGTAATGGCATGTATAGTCCATTACTTTGTGTATGTCCTTTAGCCACCTAACATATTCTACACCTTGAAACATACCTTATCACATCTCTCTTCATCTTTGACAAAAAATATTGTTCCTCCACCAAAGCTATTATCTTCGTCTTACTAAAATGTCTAGCCAAACCACCACTATGTAATTTTCTTATTATATTTTCTCATAGGGACCCAACTAGAATACATAGTTATTTTTCTTTGAAGAGATAACCTTCTTGTATAAGATACTCATCATTATTTCCCCCACCTATTAATGTATTTTTGAGCTATTCAACTACCTTGCCAAAATATGGATAAGGATCATATAATTCTTTAATATCTTCATATCTAATTACTTCACTCACCATAGTAGTCAATAACACTAGTCTCCTACTCAATGCATTAGCTACCTGATTTATGTTTTAACATAAAATAATACACCTACAAGAAATAAACCCACTTTGTATGCCTACTATTCAGCGTCTTTAGTGTATTCTCATACTTTAAAGCCTCATGATATACAAATACGATAAACTCTTTAGGCACTAGGTAATGCCTCCAATGTCTTATTGCTTCTACAATAACATAAATTTTAACATCATAAGTAGAATACTTTGTCCTTATCTCATTCAATTTCTCACTAAAATATGCTATTGGCTTTCCTTCTTGACTCAACACAACACCAATTCTCACAAACAAAGCATCAAAATCAGCCTCAAACACTTCGTTAAAATTTAGTAATGCTAAAATTGGTCTTTCTATAATCTTCTTATTAAAAAAATAAAAGATTTTGGTGGTTTTTCTAGTCTTTTCAAATTATTTATCTCTCATACAATCTATTATTGCTGCCACAATACTACTAAAAGTTTTAATAAGTTTTATGTAGAAAGTTACTAAACCATTGAAACTTCTTACCTTTGTAATGTTGTTTGGAATAGTCCACTGAACAATTGCATTTATCTTCTCTTCATCTATTTTCACATCATCTACTGAAACTACAAATCCCAAAAATACCAAAATATTCTACATAAACCTGCACTTCTTCAAATTTGCATAGAACTTCTCTTTTCCTAAAAAATTCATTAATATTCTCAAATGTTGTAAGTGTTCTCTAATCTTACTAAATATATAAATATCATCAAAATAAACAACCACAAACTTACCAATATATTCTCATAGTACTGTATTCATCACCCTCATAAATGTGATAGGTGCATTAGATAATTTGAATGTCATCACCATCCACTCATATAAGTCATCCCTAGACTTGAATGTACTTTTCCACTCATCTCCTTCATGAATTCAAATCTAATAATAGCCACTCCTCAGATCAATCTTCGTAAAATATTTTACTCCCACAAACACATCCATCATATCATTGAAATGAGGTATAGAAAACCTATACTTTATTGAAATTTTATTAATTTCACTATTATCCACATACATTCTCCATCCTCCATCTTTCTTTGGAGTTAGCAACATTGATGTTTCTCATGGACTCATACTGTCCCTTATCACCTTCTTCCTTAGCAATTCGGTAACTTGTTTATTTATTTATGCATGTTTTATTGGACTCATTCTATAAGCTATTTGATTTGGTAGAGTTGATTTTAGAATCAAATCAATGTGATGTTGTATATCTCTCTATGATGCTAAACCATTTGGTAACTCATTAGGCATAACATATGCATATTGTTTTAACACTCTTGTTGCTTTTGTTGGTGTTAACACCATTTCTATTTCATCATTCCTTGCCACTAATGCATAATAGCAACCTGCAACCTTCATATCTTGGATAAAATTTTTAGTAAAGGACATTCTTTATGTCTTCTCTTTTTATTTAAGAGGCAACAAAACTACCTTTGTATCACCTTTTCAAAAAGTGTATATGTTCTTTGCTATATCATGAACTACTTTTTTATCAAATTGCCATGCTCTTCCGAATAACACATGACATGCATCCATCATAATAATAGACTCTTTGACATAGACAAACTAGTTAAGACTATCAATATTATCAAATTAAATGGGAAATCATATAATGAAATTAATCTTAGACTTCAAAGTCAACCTCAACTAGTTAATATTGGTATAACTTATACAATCATTGAGTTCAAAGGAGCCAAATAATTACTGACTGAATATAAAATTGTCATATCATGGTCCTATGATGACCTAAATATCTTTGATCAAAAGGTCATAACACATACCACACCATTAAAGGAAACATGCAAGCCATTCAGGGAAAAATAAAACATCACACCATATTTCATCATTATTAGTTTTTTCTATAGACAACTTGATTAAGCATTTTTTATCTACTATAAGATTTCTCCATTTCTTAAACCAGGAAATTCGATAAGGGTTAGGATGATTTTCACATTGTAGATTTATTTTTTCAGTCATTTTTTTAGATACCATATTTTCACAATTACCATCATCTATAATTACTTTGCATACCGTTCCACCTAAAGTACATCTTGTTTAAAAACTATTTGATCACAGCCATGCATCACCACCTTCTTTATTCTTCACTTGTTCCTTTCTTGGAGCAATCATGGTTCTTACCATCATGAGATTCTCTCCAACATCTACTGGTGTAACTTCAATATTTTTCTTTTCTATTTCAACCTCAACTAAATTTACTCTTGGGTGATCTTCTTGCCTCATTTCTTAATCTTGATAGTTTGGACACTTAAATACTCTATACCCTTCTTCTCCATGTCTATAATAGACATAAGATCTGTGTTGATTCAGAAACCATCTCTTAACATCACTATAACCTCATCCTCTCTAAAACATTTTCCCTCTTTGTTGGTATTGAAACCTTTGCCTATTATCATCTTGCCTTTCTGCACCACATGACTTTTCACCTTTATTGGCATTAAAGCCATCTCTTGGGCTATTAAATCCACCTTGTCCCATTACTGGATGGGAGTTGCCTCTTCTTGGACTAGTAGATGTCCTTCTAAAAGTATGTTTATTCTTTTTTTTGGACTTCAAAGATAATTAACAAGCCTCCTCTATGTTAAATATTATATGAATGCTTAATTCATCTTGAATAGAAAATTTCAAACCATTTACATACCTTGCAGCCATATGTTCTTCTATTCCATCATGCTCCACTCATATGAAAATCTTGTAAAATTTATTTATGTACTCTTGTATACTGTGATATTTTTGACTTAAATTTTAAAATATTCTATATACGATTTGTGCATAATCCATAGGAAGAAATTTCTCCCTCAGCTTTCTCTTCATCTTTTTCCATGAATTAATCTTCTCTTTACTTTTTCTCTATCTCTTTTTCTGCAGGTTATCCCACCAATTCATTGTATGATCTTTAAATTTCGTACATGCAAACTTTACCTTCTTATCTTCTCCCATAGTCTTCTAATCAAAGAAATTATCCATGTTATTCATCCAGTCTATCAAATCCTTTAGTTTTAAACTACCTCCATAATCCATAACATCAACCTTGATTTCTTTATTTCTTCTTTTTAAAGCCCAAACCATCATCTCTTCCATCGATGGTGGCTGCTCTTGTTGTTCTTCTTGTTGAACTTCATCACGATCTATATCTTCATTGATTAGTGATAACATCTATTAATTTTTGAACTTACCTTTGTAGCTCTTTTATAGTCTAGTTCATTATTTACTCCTCTAAAATTCAAACTTGCTCTGATACTAAATAATGAACCTGAACACTAACAAGAACAAAAAAATTATCAATAGGCCAAGAACATGAAACAATACTCAGAATTGATTCTTATTAATTGCTTAAAATAATTACAAATCAAAACCATGCTTAAATAAGCCTCAACATAGAATTTAGAGTTGACATCCAAAAATTCAAAAAAATTAAAAACAAAAAATAAAATGTCTATTTTTAGCAGTCGCAATTTATAATAAGTTTCACATGCAAGCATGCATGACTCTAATTTTTTTTTTGAAATAACCTAAATACTAAAATTAGCCTAAGGAATGAAATTCAACTGAGGTAGACTTTCGGTTCTACAAATATACAATTCTTAAAAATAAAAAATTCTTGAAAAAATCATTAAACATTAATTTCAGACCCTTAGATGATTACATTTGGCCTCTGAAAAATATCAAAATCTAATCTAAGTGGATAAAAAGACTTAATGCATAATCAAATTTTTTGATACAGTAATTTTGACGTGTAGAAGAGCTCAAACAAAATTATAGATCACAAGTTATGACTTCCCAAAAATTGACCTATTTTTTATGTATCACTTTTGATCTCTTAGAAAATAGATATGTCATTTTTCTGATCTTGGCATCAACATATTCTCCTAATGAAGCCTTGGTGGCACTAAATTGATTGTACTAGAAAACACTTGCACAAACTTGTTTTCATAATGTTGGAGATGCTAAGCAAATGCATTCATAATTGATGTCGATACTCCGGAGATTCGCTTGAGGATAATATTAAGAGATTGGTGTTAGACAATGCTCGACAAAGGATTTGCTTTTTATTTAGCGGCCTTTTTGTCATTATTGTTTGCAACTACTGAAATCTAGCAATTATTACTTTTTTTTAATGCGGACAATATCTTTAATTGTTTTCTTATATAGGGGTAGAATGAATATATATATATATATATATATATATATGTATATGGGGGATGGAGCTATGTGGTTTTAATTTTATTTTTCTAATGCAATTTTATTTTGATATAAAATAGAATCGGATAGAAAATGTAAAAATTTTAATTATTTTTTCTTTAATTTAAAATTGAGTGTATTATACATTTTAAAATAGAATATAATATAATTTTAAAAAATTAAATTGTGCCATTTTAACATGAGGTTTACCCTCTGTAAACGACTTCCTGTTAAACTCATACACATTGAACAGTCTTCAATTGTTTGTGAACGTATCAAAATGTCCATAAGAATATAACCGTTTTAATTGCGGTTCTAAAGATAGTCTATTCCTCACAGATTGTTTTAAATAGTGACAAAATCTATAGAGATTAACAGTTCCAACCTGTGGAAGCTACTCTTTTAATTATTACAATATATTTCACTTTAAAATATTTTACAATTTAAGCTCTAAATTTTTCATAAGCTTTCGGAAGGTGAAATGTAGAACTTTTACATGAAATCACTTGGAAAAACATAGAAAAATTATAATAAAAATGTGAACAAAATATAGTGTGCCAAAGTGTTTTTGAAACTAAGTATTGGCGGATTTGACAAAGATGGAAACAAAACCTATTCAAAATTCACACACCCTATAATCTATCAAGAATGTCGCTGAAGACCAAAGTAGTGCATGTGTTTATTGTAAGTGCTTTAACCTGTATCCTTTAGAATTATTCGATGGAAGAGCATCTAGGTAAGGTTGGAAATATTGTCAAGGGTTCTTTAGGCTCGATGGCAATTTCAAAAGACCTCCTGCTCGCTGCCGTTGGAGCCGTTACACCAGGCAGCAAGAACCACACAGATCTGACCGAGCAGAACAGCAACGTGACTTAGATCTGCGGCCAAAAAGAGAAACCAGAGAGCGGACTGCCCAGATCTGCAAATAGGCGCAGGCTATAGGGAAAATTAGGAAGATAACCTACACCTGAACAACAAGAAACGCTCTGTTGCTGAGGCGGCCTCATCACGAAAAACTGTGCCCAAATCTAATTTTCTCCCTCTCAGACCTGCCACGACTCAGCCTATTCTGGAGCTAGGAAACGAAGAGACCGATGCAGTGCTCGAAAAAGATGTTTGGTGCTCTGCTAAAGCTATCATCTGTAGATTTGTCAACCTCTGGCTGAAACTCCCTGCTCTTCACACCTAGATTTCGGAGAACTAGCAACCATTAATGCAACGTAATTTGGAAGTTTACCCTTGTGCAAAAATCTTCTTCATAGTTGAATTTAGATATATTTAAGACAAGGTTTTGATTCAAAACTAGCAGTGAGCTTCGGACCATCACTCCCTAGTCTTGAAACCTTGGTTTCCACACATCAATCCCCTCATTGAACCATTGAACATCAGACCTATGTGGGTTCATCTTCCCTACCTCCCTCTCCAATTTTGGTCTATCCTTTGCTTCAAGGTGATAGGCAATACCCTAGGGGAGCATTTAATAGCTGACCTTGACACTTCTCCATTTTTACACACTACTTTTGCCAAAATACAAGTTAACATAGACATTTTCAAGAACTTCCCTATCAAAATGGACCCAAAAATCACAAATCAATTGTGGTCACAAATCCTTGACTATGAAGGGTTGTTTTTTCATTGTCATTTTTGTTTTGAGACAGGTCATTTATCCTCTAAATAGAGAAACATACTGAGAAAAAAATGATACATCCTAATGGAAGGGCTTTCATTCTAGTCACCTCATTGTGGAAGGGGGTGATTTGGATAGCTCAAGATCTAAAGCTTCTTCAGAAGATCTTGAAACCTTTGCTTCAAGTGAGACACTTCTATCTATGGAGACCCCCCTTTGGAGGCAAGCTCCCTTCTCAACAATATCTCTATGGGAACAAGTTTAGATTCATTCAAAATTAAAATAGTAATTCCCCTCTCCCCTGATTGAAACCAATAAACTAAGGGAGAATGGACTCTAGTTAGTAGAAAGAAGAAAGGAAGTCACAATAAAGGCCCTACCAAAGGGCATGCAATGAGAGATGTTGAAGACTTGCAAAAGCTAGATGGAATGTTAGTGAAAAACTAATTGTTGTTTTTAAATCTTGGCCTTATGTTGAAGACAAGTGTAAGTTTTGTTAAAGTTTACTATTTGGTAAGTTGGCTGATTGTTCTTTGTTTATTTTTTAGGAGAATATTCTGGCGAGTTTATCATGTCACCCATTTTATTTGTCGCTAGTAGAGGCATTCCTTTTGAGCATTATTGATTTATATTTTCTCCTTTGTACAAGAATAGGGGGCTTTCAAAATCCACGTTTAACTCTGTCTAATAAAAAAGGTTGGAAATATTCTATTGCTGAAAACATAATTGGTTTCAATTAATGAGTTGAATAAGTCTATCGTTAGACTTTAGTCAATTCACATATGTGGATCCCAAAAAGAAGGGAAAATTCAAAATATGAAATTACATGTTCAAGTGAAAATATTATGATTAATCAAAGCTTACGAGCATGTGTGAGAAGGTTGGAGAGTTTGGGAAAATATCAGCCAACGTCCAAGATATCAAAAGAATAGAAGAAAATTATTGACATGAAGGAAAGAAAATTTTCAGATTGTGTCATCCTTTTAACTATAGAGACTTGTTTTAGAAAGACATGAGCATTTTGGTGAGTTGAAAGATATGGATTTTGGTGACCTCTCTAGAGAATCCAAAGACATACTTGAATTAGAATTTTAATTATGTACCTAGGCACAACATATGGTATATGAAATTTTATGTTTAATCATTGCATAATACATTAATATTTAGTTATGTTATATCACAGATGCTTAGAGTTAATTCAAGGTTAGGTCACTATGTGAGAACTATAGTGTTATAGATAGATTTGTAGTTGTAATCTACTCTTGGATGAGCAAATGCTCCATTTTTCTATTTTTCATTTTATATTATTATTATTATTATTATTATTATTATTATTATTATTATTATTATTATTATTATTATTATTATTATTATTATTATTATTATTATTTATTTTTTGTTATTTTAAATGCAATGAGATGTATCAAAGCTTTAATCTATCTTCATAGTTGTTACAAATATGTCGATGGGATTTTATCCAAGAAATAACTAAAAGTTTGTTATCAAGGATTAGAAAAAATGATTTGTTCAAAAAGTTTGCCAAAGGAGTTCAAAATAAAATTTATTTAATTTAAAGTACCCAGAGAAACATGAATGATGAAGAGGATGATATCAACCTTAGGGGATCATAAGCATGACCTACCATGTGATGAAGAGGATGATATCAACCTTAGGGGATCATAAGCATGACCTACCATGTGATGAAGAGGAAGATGAATAAATCTCTCATGTCATCCCTCTTTTAAACTACAAAGGAAAATCCAACAATACAACTTTGTAAGTTAGATGGATGTTCAGAGATAGTTGAGAAAACTAAAATTAGCCTTTAGGGTGCAAAAAAATACAAATTAATCTAGTAAAAATTTGAATCTGGCCCTAATGAATTTAGATAGTACTTCTCATACATAGAGAAAGATGATTTTTTACAAACCCTAATGAAGACTTTTTTAATTTATAGAATGTTTTAATTTGGAGAGCACATCGTAACTATGATGATATTTATGCGACCTATTTAATGCATTCATTTTAGGATATATGTGTGTCAAGTATAACATGGATAAATTCTAAATGATATATTATAAGGCCTAACTTATTCAAATACAGCATGGATGATTTATATTTCTAACATTTTGAGTGAGATTCAAAATCATGTAAGTATGTTTAAAATATTTTAATTCCATAAAAAAATAAAATAGTAGAAACTGTTTTTTATATGACTTTTAATTTTGATAGGAAATCTAAGAATGAGTGTAATTTCGAGTCTACATTATTCAAATTCTATGGTCATCAATCTACCCTCATATCCACTTTTGTAACTCCTTGTCATAATTTTTTTAATCATGATTGAAGGGTTATATATCTAAATAAATAAATTGTATGGTAGAAGATGTATGTCCATCTAATCCAATGTTTTAGTTTGATAACGAGAGTATCCCAATCAACTTTATGTTGAGTGTGAATACAAAACATGTCTCCCTTTTAGTATAAATAAGGAACCATCCAATTTTAATAATGTCAAGACAAGGTTGGATTGTCTGGACACCCTCAAGTTGTTTTTCATGTCAAAGAAATACATGTATTACTAATGGTTGATCTTTGAATTACACTGGCTATTTTAGTTGGAAAAAAAGTCCATCAGATAAGCCTCCATTTGCACACCTCTAAACGTTTTTACATCGAGGTTCGATGACAAAAAAGCATTTATTTCTTTGAAATAATGTATAATTTGGAAATTTAAGTGAAACTATGAGTCCCAATAGGATCATTCTTGGAAGCATTTTACTTTAATTTGGAATTAACTTTTATCTTTCTGGATAATCACATTGCATTAATTTATGTGCTGAAAACTATACAAACCTTTTGCAAAGGTAAATAAGTAGTTTATCTGACTGAACAAAATAATATATTTCGTATATATTAATTGGTGAAAATATTTATATGTTATTAACAGCTTCATTAAAATAAAGAAAATTACTTTAACTGCACACTGTAGGTTGAGAATCGAGGCAAAATTATTCATAAATTAAGATGTCAACTTCTCCAGTTTGACCACAATGGTCACTGTCAATATCAGTGTGTATTGCAGTAATCTCAATAAATATATGCCAACTTCTCCAAGTAGTTTCAATGAACCATCTATGGTTTTTTTTGGTTGGGTTGGTGATGGCCACAGGTAATGTGATTTCATTTGTTTATGTTCTTAGCCCCCGTGTAAGTGAGCTTTCTTCTCAATTTTTGGTGTTCTGCCTGTCAAATTTGAAATAAATTTTGTTGCTTGTGTTGATTTCTATATTCTTTGCGGCTATGGCTCTTTTCACCCTTCTTTTGGTGCATAAGTCCCAGGATATTGGAATCATGCATTTGTTTTTTCCTTGCATAATGGCCGACATCTGTTAAATCCTATCTTCTTTTCCCTATTATTTGATAAAATCTTTGTGTTTTATATTTTTATTTTGGTTGATTTTCTTTAAGAAACAAAATCATAGCTATTGTTTTCTACATGGGAAAGCAAGAATGTTGCATACATTGTAAACCCTGGGCTAGTGATGCATTGGTAGGTCGTTGGTTGTTTGTGACCTAATTTATGCTTGGAATTGTTCTCATTTATGACCTAACCATCGACAGTTAAAAAACAAACATTGATTTCCAACTGGCAATCTTCTCAACATTGCAAATGTTGTACAATGTCATCTGCTCACAGAACTGACTTCCAATCATCATGAATTTAAAAATAGAGTTTTTTCATATTCAATTAAATGGTCAGAAATATATGCTAATGTCTATGTTAATATTTTGTTTAATACGTAAAAATTTCTTTGTAATATTTATATTATTAGGGATATAAACAGTATTTTGATTCATGCCAGACAACATTTTGATTACCTTCATACCTGTAGCATTTGAAACATGAGTAGGATAAGCATTATCTATGTCCATCTCGATCCGAGACCTATTCTATAATCTGCCACTTCCTTACTCAAATGCTATGCCCTGATTCTCAAATATCTTCCCTAGAAGCCCACCAATCTAGCCATTAGGTTTGTAGATTAAAAATTTAAAGGGAATACTTTCTAAATGTATGTTGAATGTTATCGTCGTCTACATACAACATCTATATACCTTTTATATAAGCGAAGAGCAATAAATTTAAATGTAAATCTAAAAATTACATTTTATTCAGAGCTTCTCTTGTCTCTTTAGACCTTCTATTATTGTATTTTATATGTTTTCATTGAGGCTGATTGAATCTTAGTTCTTTTTGTTCGATGGACACTTATTTATTTCATATGCATATTTTTATTGTTAATTTTATGTATATTCTACTCCCTAATTTCCTTCTAGAGCCATTCAATGCAAAGGATTTTGAATCTGCTTAGATGTTTTCTTTACAGGGAAGAATTTGAATAAAATTGCAAGGCTATTTTATTCAGTTAGATTGAATGAAGTCGATGATTTTCAATTTTGATAGCTCAGGGATTATTTGTGGCTTATATATAATTCAGTATAACGAATTTTTCAAATTTCTATTTGGATGTGATCTTTTAACTCCTTTAGTGATTTATTCGTAAAATTTAAATGTTTTTACTTAGATCTGGATTATTGAAGTTTCTTCTGTGTTTGTGCATGTTCTTTTTATTTTTAAGGTCAAAAATACATTGCTCTACATTGAACATAATCTTCATTAGATGGTGTCTACATTAATGCAGTTATCTGAGATGAATTAAGAGTCTCTTCCAATGGGTGCGCTTAGTGAGTTAGTCTAGGCATTTGGTGATAGAAGGAGAAACTCAATCAGTTACGACCAACGGTCTTTTAGACTTAAACCAAAGCCGTAAAACTCATTGACTCTCATCACTTGTTGTATATACACACAGATGGTTTTTCAGACTTCAATTTTAATTAAAATCAAAAACTCATTGAATCATTTGTATAGAGAGAGAGACAAATATATTCGGTGCACCTGTACGAGTAATCTAATTATAGTTACAATTTATAGTCAAGCCTATCTTGAGTCAAAACCATTTAGGGTCAATCACACATGATACATTATTGGGATATAAGTAATGAAGTCATGGAAAAATAAATGTTGTGGTAATGAAAATTTCAGTTGCTAAATGTTTCAGGCTCCTTTCTATATTTATGCGTAAGAATAAAACTTGTGGCCCAATCTTTTTCGTTCTGTGTCACAGAGTATCCTGCGCCTGTGTTTTAAAAGGATCCATTAAGGCCTATGTTTGGTTGGTTATTTCATGGAAAAAGAGTGGTGAGTTAGTCCTATGATTTTTTTCATATCTTTGGAATGTTGTAGGTACTCATACGGTATAATTTACTGTTATGTTTTTTTATGTATAAAAATTCCAAACATTTTGTATTTTGAGTAGTTTTAGAGCAATTATTTATTACTGATCATTGTCAGCATGATACATATTATTTATGTATATCTATAAGACAGTTTTGGAAGTTTTCGTTTTCCAACCCACTTTATGTTATGATATCACATGGTCTTTTACACATTTTATTTGTTCCTGTATAAATTTGGGTTGATGAATTTCACCCACCAACTTATTTTTTATGTTGATATTTGATTAGCCTACCCTTCGAAATCATTTTTAGTAGTTGTCCCTTGTCTTACTTTTCATTTGCATTCTTTTTTATAAATTTTCAGATGTGTAAACCTAACCTGCGTTCTCAAATTTTTATCAATGTTGTATATTCTGCAGTAGTGTTATTGATCAAGCTTTATAAGCTAGTTTGAGATTTTTTTTTTGATAATACCCTAAACAGTTATAAAATATTATTTATGGTTGATTTTAAATAACAATCATCTTCATCAACAATTTTGTGAATTAACAAACGCACGAGTGTTAGTTTCCGTTCCTCTCTATGATTGGTTTGCTATCTATTATTTAAGGTCAAGACCGCCTCCTACTGATTACTAAAGCAGGCCTTTGTTTCTGTTTTGGATTCATGTAGATGTATTACCTATTCGGCTTGTAGGGTTTTATAAAATTGTTCCTTATTGCATCCCATTTCTAGTGATGTTTTTATGTAACTTTCTGAAAGCAATTTTTGCTTTACACAGCCGTCAAAATATCATGAATGGTGATTGACAATTCAATATTTTTTTTTTACCAATACATAATACATAATACATTATTTTATATATATATATATATATATATATATATATATATATATATATATATATATATTCAAACCTTTATTATATCTGTTTAAAGACCCTTTATTTTTTAAAATAATATATTCATATGTTCATTATTTCTGCACATATCATTTCTGTACATAATTATCTCCCGCAGGGAGTTGACGTTCAGTGCCTTTATTTCTAAAGGATAAAAAATATATCATTGATATTGAGGGAGTGGATGTCGATTTGGTTTTCTACTGCTTATATTAATTGTTAATAAACTCCAACAATCATAAGAACATATTGTATACTCTCAAGAAAATTAACCTTGAAAATACTGTCCAAGTCTTTGCCACGATGGAAAATTATAATGGTTGATTTTAGTAAGATGAAATAATTTGGAAGAAGTTGCATTTCGGATTCCAAAATCACCTATTTTAAATAATGTACACTAATTTATCCCGCATGAAAAGAATAAAAAAATAAAAAATAAATGAGGATACTAATATTTCCATGATGCAAAGGTTGAGGGACTGAGTCCCCAACCTAAAACCTGAGAATGTCGAGTTGAGTGAGAATGTGATTTCACTGGTGGAGGTCAGTAAGGTGTTAGTGAAGGATAACGTAACTAGTTTATAGACCCTTACAACTTTTTTTTGACTGGTATACAAAAAGGAGTTGAATCCTTGACCAGAAAATAAAAAAATGTAGTGAGTGTGATAGTGAGATACCAAAATGAAAAAAAATGTAGTGAGTGTGATAGTGAGATACCAAAATGAAAAAAAATGTAGTGAGTGTGATAGTGAAATGCACTTAACTCCTCAAACGTACAAATAGATGGATATGGACATGAAAAGGAGTATTCGGTTTTGAGAGGAGGACTTGGGTGGACTTA
Organism: Torreya grandis; assembly: GCA_037957365.1. NCBI lineage: Eukaryota > Viridiplantae > Streptophyta > Pinopsida > Cupressales > Taxaceae > Torreya > Torreya grandis. The sequence goes on from JARHVA010010207.1 coordinate 127,142, forward strand.
ATTCCTAGTTGTATTTGTTGGAATTAATCCCAACTGCCTGCAATTAAACTTTCTGTATCATCATCATTCTCTCCACCGTACTCCATTCTCTCTACAATGTCAAAATTATCTCCAACTCTTCCACACCCCACCATTCTCTGCATGAGGTCAATTTTTTTGGATATGTTTTGATTGCAAAACTCCCTTGATTTCCTACGCTGGAAAAGACTTACATATTAATTACATTTAAAATGTTTTTGGTGTGCTTCTCTTTTGCTGGGTATATTCGTAGGTCTTACACAGTTTTTGAAAGATAGATGAACGTAGAAAAAGAAAGAGAGAGCAGAAAGTTGTTGGTTGTAGCAACATCTCTTAGGCTGAACAACAGCTATGTTGTAGATTTTGATTTCAAACAGCATGAACAGGTGAACGTGTTGAGGATAACTCTGTGAATGAAGAAAGAGTAGCAACTCTGTTCTATGATGCTATATTGTATATGTTTTGAATGAAATGTATAAACTTAAATCTTTTGGATATATTCTCTCTTTTATTTTGCAATTTGTTTTTGTGTTTGGTTTTATCCTCTACCTCTCCCCTTCACCTGGTATCAGAGCCAAAGGTTGCTCAAACAGGGGTTGCTCAGAGAAAGATTTAGTAGAGCTGAAAGTAATCAAAGCTAAGAGCTCCAGAAAAGGCATTCAAGCAAGTTTCACAGTAACAAATTGCAAGCACAAGCACAAGTTTAACAAATATTCAAATCCCACAGTTCAATGGGAAAAATTATGATTATTGGTCCATAAGAATGAAGGCATTGTTTTGTTCTCAAGATATTTAGGATTAAGTAGAGAATGGTTTTTTAGAACCAGCAGATGCAACAACATACAATGCTCTATCTCAAATATAGAAGGATTTATTGAGAGATAATAGGAAGGACTTAAAATCGATTTTCTACATATTTCAAGCAATGCATGAGAGCATTTTCCCTAGAATTGCAGCAACAACAAAGTCCAAACAAGCATTGGATATCCTCCAAACAGCATACCAAAGAATAGCAAAGGTGAAAACAACAAAGCTACAAATGCTAAGGGATTCTGAAACAATATTTATGAAGGATTCAAATTCAATAGACTCTTTCTTCACATAAGTGATTGGTTTAGTTAATCAAATTAGATCTCATGGTGAGACAATTGAAGATTGTAGAATTGTTGAAATTTTTTTAAGGAGTATACCCACAAGGTTTGAATTCATAGTTGTGGCCATAGAGGAGAAAAAGAATCTCTCACAATTTCCAGTTAATGAGCTCCATGTATCTCTCATTTCTCATTAGCATAGGTTTAGCAGGTTAGCAAACTCATAATTGAAGCATGCCTCCAAGACAAGCTTCAATCAGCCATGGAAGAGGTAGAGGAAGAACAAATTTCAGAGGTAGAGGAATAAATTCGTATAGAGGTGGAATAAATAGCCCATCAAACTCAAGTGGAAGAGGTAGAATCCAATACCCAAGTCACAATGCAACTCAAAATCAGCCTCAAGGACAAAGGTGTGACAAATCTCATGTTCAATGTCACTATTGCAAAAGGTATGGGCATTATTCAAATGAATGTAGGAAGAAACAATATGATTTTAGCAAAGAAAATGCAAATTTCACAAAAGAAAATCATTATTAAAAATAAAATCAAAGTACTATGTTTTTGGCATTTAATGTAGCAAAAGCAAATGAAAAAGATGAATGGTTTTTAGACTCAGGTTATAACAATCACATGACAAAGAACCTAGAAATGTTCTCAAGTTTATATGAAAGTGCAAAATCTACTATCACATTAGGTAATGACAACAAAGTTTCAGGTATGGGCAAAGGAAACATCAACATTATAACTAATCAGGGGGAGAAGAACTATATTTTATATATATATATATATATATATATATATATATATATATATATTGTGCTTGGTCTAAAACACAATTTGATGAGCATAGGTTAACTCATTCAAAAGGGGTATAGAGTGTTTTTCAAAAACAAAAAGTGCATAATTTTAGATAAATTTTCAAGTAATCAACTCATTGAAAAGGTCCAAATGACAAACAATAGGATGTTTTCCCTAAATCTTAAGTTGGATTTGAATGTGGAATATGCTCAAGTACAACCTACAATGAACACACACGTGGATAAAGAAGAAGTTGTAGCAGTCACACAAACAACCTTTCAAGCAGAAATAAAGGATGAAAATCAGTTATGGCACCTAAGATTTGGGTATCTCAACTTTCAAGGTTTGAAACTACTAAGTAAGAAGAGTATCATAAATGGTTTCCCATTAATACAAAAACTAGAAAGAGTATGTGAAGGATGTATTTTGGGAAAAAAACATAAAGAGACATTTCCAACAAGCAAGTCAATTAGAGCAAAGGCACCTCTAGAAATTGTGCATTCAGATTTGTGTCAACCTATGGAAACACTCTCAATTGGTGGAAGCTACTAATTTTTGACTTTTATTGATGATTATTCAAGGAAAACATGGGTCTACTTTGTAATGCAAAAGAATGAAGTGTTTGATTAATTCTATCAATTTGAAGCACTTGTTGAGAAGCAAAGTGGGCACTACATCAAAACATTGAGAACAAATAGAGGTGTTGAATACATCTCGAATGAATTTCTAAATTTTTGCAAAGACCATGGGATTCACAACTAGTTACGCACCTCAACAAAATGGTGTAGCTAAAAGGAAAAATAGAACAATCATGGAAATGGCAAGAAGCATGTTGAAAGCAAAATATTTGTCAAATGAATATTGGGCTGAAGCTGTAGCTTGTGCAACATATATTACGAATAGATGTCCAACTAAAAGTGTAAAAAATATGATTTCTAAAGAAGCATGCATCGGAATAAAACACAATGTTGCTCACATGAGAGTATTTGGATGTGTGGCATATGCAAATGTGCTGGATGAGTTGAGAAGAAAATTGGAAAACAATGGAGAAAAGTGTATATTTGTTGTCTATAGTAATGAATCCAAGGCATACAAAGTATACAATTCAATAACCAAGAAATTTATAATTAGCAAAAATGTGCAATTTACAGAAGATGAAGCATGGGATGGAAGTTTGGAGAAAATAATCAATATTTCAACCAACTTACCCCAAGAAGATAGAGAAGTTTTTATACTCGCAGGTACTCTATCAAATGTGACTCCTTCCTCACCCATTCAAGGTCATCAAATTGGTCAACAAATGACACCATCATCAAGTGTACGGATAGCCCCATGCATTCAAGCATATACTCCTTCAAATGAACACCAAACACCATCTTCAAGTAGTAATCAAGGTGCAAGACCAACAAGTCGACATTCCACAAGTTCTAGTGTAAGTGATATGTCAAACCCCACATTGGCAAGATTGAGGAGACAAAAAATCAGAAGTTTAAGAGACATTTATGAGCAAAATGAAGGTGATAACAATGTTGGTCTGATTTATATTTTTGCATTTTATTCACAAGTAGAAGATCCTATTCACTATGAAGATACAATTATGGTTGAAAAATGGGTAAATGCAATGGATGATGAAATTTATACAATTGAAAATAATCATACCTGGGAGTTAGTGTGGCTTCCAAATGGAAAAGATGTCATAGGAGTGAAGTGGGTTTATAAAACTAAATTAAATTCAAATGGTGATGTGCAAAATCATAAAGCAAGACTAGTGGCAAAAGGATATTCACAATAGCCTGGAGTTGATTACAATGAGACATTTGCTCCAGCAGCATGTTTAGACACCACGAGAACAATACTTGCAATAGAGACTCAAAAAATGTGGCTAGTTTACCAAATGGATGTGAAATGAATGGTTATCTTGAAGAAGAGTTTATGTGGAGCAGCCCCCCTGGGTATGAGATTCTGGGTCAAGAAGACAAAGTCTACAAACTTAAAAAGACACTCTATGGACTCAAGCAAGCCCCAAGAGTTTTGAACATCAGAATTGACTCTTATCTTCTGTAAAAAGGTTTCAATATGTGCAACAATGAGCCTACATCGTATACCAAGATGAATGAGCAAGGTGAGATCATAATTGTTTGCTTGTATGTTAATGGTTTGGTATTCACAGGTGATTTGGCAATTGATTTGTTCAAAGGAGCTATGAAAAAAAAGTTTGAAATGACTAATTTAGGTGTCATAGAATATTTTCTTGGCATTGAGGTGAATCAAAGTGATAATGGTATATTCATCTCCCAATCTAAGTATGCAAATGACATTTTGAAAAGGTTTAATATGACAAATTGCAAATTATCTCCAATACCAATTGTCATGGGAATAAAATTATGTAAGGATGATAAAGGATCCAACATTGATCCAACTCTGTATAAAAGACTTCTTTGCGTCCTCATGTATTTAACAACAACAAGGCATGCTATAATGTATGCAGTTAGTCTCATTTCGAGGTTCATGGAGTTTCCAAAAGTTTCTCATTTGCTAGAAAGAAAAAGAATTATCAGATATGTGAGTGGAACCAAGAACTATGACATTTAATATTCAAGGTCAAATGAGTTCAAGCTCATAGGATACATAGTTAGTGATTGTACTAGAAGCATTGATGATAGGAAAATCACATCCGGTTATGTTTTTCATTTTGGCACCAATGTAGTATCATGGGCTTCAAAGAAACAACCAATTGTCATACTTTCATCTGCTGAAGCGGAATATGTAGCAGGAATAGGGGAATCATGCCAAGCAGTTTGGATGAGAAGAGTGTTGAAAGAGTTGAAGCATGAACAAGAAGATGCAAAAGAGATTTACTGTGACAACGACTCAGCCATAGCATTGTCCAAGAACGCAGTTTTTCAGAAGAGAAGTAAACATATTAACATTAGATATCATTTCATTATAGAGTTGATTAACAATGAAGAGATATTTTCAAAATTTTATAGGTCTCAAGATCAATGTGCAGATATCTTCACCAAGGCATTAGGAAAACAAAGTTTTGTCTATCAAAGAGATTGATTGGGCATCATAGATGGCAGTAATTGTGATTAAGGGGGAGTGTTGGATTTACTCCCAACTACCTGGAATTAAACTTCCGTATCATCATCATTCTCTCCACCGTACTCCATTCTCTCTACAACATCAAAATTATCTCCAACTCTTCCACACGCCACCATTCTCTGCATGAGGACAATTTTTTTTTGGATATGTTTTAAATGCAAATCTATCTTACTTGATTTCTTACGCTGGAAAAGACATACATATTAATTACATTTAAAATGTTTCTGGTGTCCTTCTCTTTTTCTGGGTATATTCGTAGGTCTTAGACAGTTTTTGGAAGATAGATGAATGTAGAAAAAGAAAGACAGATAGCAGAAAGTTGTTGGCTGTAGCAACAGCTCATACGTTGAGAAATAGCTTTGTTGTAGATTTTGATTTCAAACAACATGGACAGGTGAATGTGCTAAGGAGAACTCTATGAATGAAGAAAGAGCAGCAGCTCTGTTCTATGATGCTAGATTGTATATGTTTTGAATGCAATATATAAACTTAAATCTTTTGGATACATTCTCTGTTTTATTTCTGCACTCTGTTTTTGAGTCTGGTTTTATCCTCTGCCTCTCCCCTTCAGTATTTCAGTTCGTTTTTGGGTTATTTTCTAGCTGGTTCTTGTATATTGACTATCTTTTACAGGACTGGTTTGTTGCTCAGGTCTGTATGTTTTTTTGTACATACGGTGGGTGCCTAACTCAAAAACCGTGCTTTATCTTTATTTAAAAAATAATTCGATGATACATATTTAACTTGATTCGAGTGTTTTCAACTTATATTTCCAAGTTTACAAGGAACCTGTTGTATAACCATCCTAGAGATACTTCAAACAACTAAGATTAGTCATATTTGTTTCCGAATAATTAATCATTAATACAAGTGTTTCCCAGAGTCAGGTAATTTAGCATGTTACTTACAATTTAGTATTCCATAGGAAATGCACTAGTTTCCTTACATATAAAAGGTTACATCAATCAAGGGTGTATATAATTTTTATATCAATTAATTTATTAATAGTTTGATGCTCCATAGGGACTCTATCCATCTGCATTAAATTCAATTCATATTAACTATAACATGAATCTATTTTACAGAATTGTAAACAAACACTGACTTGGGATCAAACTTAGCAATAGGAATATCTAATTTCCTCGAAGGGGTTTTCATAACACAACCTAAGTTATTAATCAATTAATTTTAATAATGCAACTTATACTTTTGCCACATCTAGGTAATGTGACAGTTAATCAAGTAATAATGCTTATTTTTCATACTGTAAAAGTCATCTGATATCATAATTCATGGTCTATACTTATTCACACTAATTGGTTGTACAAACAAGAACATCATGAAGGTTAAGACTTCATCTTATATATGTCAATGTTGCTCATTATTAAAGTGTCACTCACTAGTGATATTTATTATGTCAACATTTCAGGATTTATCAACCATGGATTAGTGGGTACATGTCCAATCTAAATAAATATTTATAGCAGAAGTAACAACACATTTTTATTAATATTAAGACACTCGAAATGTTGTCATATAATCATAACATAGTTCCCACGGATATTGTGGCTAACTACAAAATAAACACAACCAAAACAGTCATTGATAAGTACATAAGTACTAGACTCTTATACTAAGAATAAGTCTATAATAAAAGGTACATATAACATGATTTACACAGAGATTAACAAATTTCTATACATAATCTATCAACATGTAGATTATGAATATTCTTCTATTAAAGTTTTATATTCAAAATGTATGCCCAAAAAAAGATTAACTTTAATACACTTAAGAAAGGATATCGTAACTATATTTCATTATCTGTATTATTAAATCCTTGTACAATATAGTGGACCATTGATAGTTAACCAATCAAAGGTTTACAATAACTCCAATTACAATATTGAACCCTGTTACATTTTATTATCTTTTGTTCTGCAGTGTATAATCAATAGGTATACCTAAATAAACACAAGGCTAGTGTGTTTCTCCCTTTTAAGACACTAATTAGGGCGGGAATAGATAATTCAAGGAAACAACCAAATAACATGTGCAAAAATAACAAGGACATCAATTAATACTTTTCAAAACATATAATAAACTATGCATGTATTAATATCCTCTCAAAATTAATTTCTACCGATGCTTAAATTAACTCAATACAATTAATTGTTTTTTGAGAAAATGTAAATAACCCTCGTGTGCATAGAAAACCAGTCAGACAGAAATATTGAATAACAAGAAGCATAATGTGTAAAATGGTGTCTATCTGTTACGAAAACTTTTGTTCTTCTTGAATGAGGTTACCCGTCTGCGTTAAATGAAATAATAAGGAAGATAGAAAGTATAATATAAAAATATTATATTAGATAATGTTTTGTCATTTCTCTCCTTAAATGTATCATTATACATGTATCTAATAACTCTATTTTATATTATCATATTTTTATTTCCATTCATAAATATGTAGTTATAGTTCAGCACAAAATAAATATATGGTTAACTGAAAATTTATTATTTTATTAAATTTAAACTATAAATCAGTTATTTCTTGTCATGAATGCACGACTATAATTATGCATAAAAAGAGTTCTATTTTGAACCAAAAATTAATCGTTTCTAATCATCAATGTTTGGTTATAATAATTTATAAAATAAATCTATTTTGAGCAATAAAATAATCATTTTCAACCATGAATATATGATTATAATTAAGTATAAAATAATTTTATTTTAAAACACATAATATTCATTTTTAAGATTTTTCTTATAAATTTAAGATGCCTGCATGTGTACATTTCTTCATTAATTTAATATGCATTCTAATATATGAAATATTTATTAAACATTTAGCATGCACTTAAATATGAATTAAATTTAAATAAACATTTAGAATACATTCAAATGTGGAAAGAATTTATCAAAAATATTATCATAAAATAAGGTATAAAATTTTCTACACAAAAACGAAATGTGGTTATGTTTGATTTCTCCTTATAAATAATAATATTAATGTAATTCATTTTGTAATTATATATATTAATTTATATATTTTTATTTTTATTTTATTTTCACATTATCCCTACCCCCGTCCTTCTATCTTAAAAATCCAAAATATATGTTGGATGAAAACTTGAATAATGAGGGTTGCAATTTTTGCTCTACTAGGGTTTTCTCGATGTGCCATCACAAAGTCAATCCTTGAATTTTTTTTAGGCCCACTTGTCTACATATCAAGACCCTTATTACGTTGCCTAAGGTAATAACATTTATTATAATTTAGGGTTTCTCACCTTCGAGCGAGGACAACTTATTTAATGACTTCTCCCCATTCCCTCTCGGTAGATTCAACTATAGAGGAGAATGGTGAAGCATTGAGCAATAGCTCCCTACAAGCACCCTAAAAAGTTTGTACCAAAGGTCTACCATGAGTTAACTCTTTTAAACCTAATGCTATTTTACCAGAACGTAAATTGAACTATTCTTTCAATGTCTAGAATAGTTATGTTTGATAGGTTATTTTATTGGTCAAATACCTTTTGAAAGTATGATTAGATCTTGGGTTCAAACCCACTGGGTTGGTAATGGTATAAAGCTTGAAAACATCCAAAATATGTCCAAGGGTTTTTTATTACCTATCCTTCCCATGCAAGAGATATTCTCTATAAGTCGGCCACATGGTATTTTAGGAACCCCCTCATGGTTCTCTTCCATTGGACATGGGACTTTGTGGTCTCTGAGTACATTACTCTTAAGGTCCTGATTGGATAGAATTTCTTGGTCTCCTGCTCCCTTATTGGTATTTATTCACTAGATTGCTTCTTCTATAATTTGGCTTGTTTATCATGAGTAGAACAAGTTTTATTATGTTAGGCCATAGAAATGGGTTTGCGTGGAGGTAGACCTCTCATAAGACCTTAAATAGTTTGTGTAGATTCAAGTTTGTGATGTGAGATACTCTTAGTGGGTTCTGTATATCAATTTCCTCAATACTTGCTTTCATTGCCAAGCCATCGATTAAAAAATTCAAAACTATCCTCTTTAACAAGCCCATAACAATGTTCACAATTACTCAACCTCTCCTCCTACATCCTCTTTGGAAAATGAAAAAAAAACTAGGGAAAGACAGATGGACTATGGTAGGGAAGAAGAACAATGGTAATAAATCCACAATCTCAAATGTAATAAATTCTAAAGGAGGCAAGTTGTCAAGAAGTAATAGACCATAGGACTAGGTTCCTTTAAAGAAAAAGCCTTCTTAATCACATGTTGAAGCTCCAAAGGGATAGAAAAATCTAGGGTTTATAACACATCTCTTGTATCTAATGTTCCATCTTAGGGTCCAAGAGCTTTTCAACTAAGTTCTTTCATTTTTTCAAAATGCCAATACTGGGCAACTTTTACATAGTCACTTCAATCCCTTATATGGCTTATATTTTGAGGTTATTTTTGTCAACACCCATCATCTATGAATTTATTTTCATGCAATATTCGGGGTCTCATAAACCTAAAATACAAGCTTATTGTGCATGATTCAGAAGGAAGTTTCCTAAAATGGACATTCTTTGTCTACAAGAAGTGAAGGTGGCATATATTTTATTGATGATGATCAGTAACTCTATCTACCAAAATATTATAATTCAACATATTAATCATGAGGTAGTATGTGATGGTGTGATCATGTTTATTTTTCCAAAGTGGCAGCCGCACTTAGTGTAATCTCAAGTGGAACCCACAATCTAGTTAATTTGGGCCCTTTTCAACATTTAAAGTCACTCCTTTAGATTTATTAATATTTATACCTTGAATCATTCCCTTGATCATACTCATTTATGGTGATGGATTACTGAGGATCTTACTGATGCTCATTGGGTCATTTCTTGTGACTTTAATATGGTTGCATCTCTCAAAGATGAGGTGGGCCACCTACCAATGTGTTGGGCAGTTGGCAAAAGGGAGGTGTGGTATTATATTTGTACTAAATAGGTATTTTATGACCCAAACTTACTCTACCATCCTTTAGATAGAGTGTAGTACAACTAAAGAAATATTAGAGATGGCCTGCTCAGATTTTGAAATGCTTTGATTGGTCAATGATGTCTACTCAACTGTACTTTTCCTTTGATAATGGTTTTTCTCCTCTTGTGTAGGTTGTATCATATTTTGTGTTTTTTAATCACTCCCTTAACAAATTTTGAGTGACATGGTAGTTCATAAAATCTAGGGTTCATAACTCCCAATTCTTCCTCAATACCTGCTTATTCAAGCATGGACCCAATGTGGCTCATTTTCATAGAGTTTAGAATCTATATCCTCACCTGACCCAAGATTTTAGTTGGATTCTCTAGTGGAATTATGTCATCATAAGAACTAATCACTTCCTAAGAATCTATAATTTACTTCTTACTAAAATTTGATGTCATTCTTACTCTACGACTTCCTCATAGATTAGTATTGTGGCCTCAACCTTGGGAAAATAACCCTTTAATGAGATCTTGCATGTAAACTTATTTTCTTTATGTTGAAAATACTGTAATTGATGTTAAAGATCTCACATTATTGGTGATAAAGGTCCCATAGCATTTAATGGTGTTTTTATTATTCATATCTTGGCTAATATGTGTTGATATTTATTTAATATTAACAAACATATTTTTGGTTGCATATAAGTCAAAACAGGGCCCATCGAGAAGCTAAAGAGTCATGGGTTAAAGACAAAAGAGGAATGGGATGCATTTTCCCATGAAGAGTCATTTTGAGAAATTTCAAGAGTCACCAAGTGAAGATAAAAGAAGGTATGGTGCATTTTTCCATGAAGGAACACTTTGAGGAATATGAAAAGTCACCAAGATAAAAACAAAAGAGGAAAGGATGATTTTGCTTATGAAGGGTCACCATGCGACTTTTCGAATGCAAGGATACAAAGGGTCATGCAAGTTTGGTAACATTTTCCATTAGAATTGAAGCATCATAAAGGGTGAATGCCAAAGGTCATTTAGAAAGCTATAAATAAAGGCTTGAGAATCTATTTGTAATATGAAATAATGTGCATGGTTTTGTAATTATTGTATATAAGAAAAGATGAGAGAAAAGTAGGAACTATTGTATAGTTCTATAATTTGTTGAGTAACCAACATTAAGAGATAGTTGTGGTTTATACACAAGAGGGGTCGGTGGTCCTGTAAGATGGTGTTCGCAAATATTTGCAAGTGGTTGGTGCTCCTATGGGTTGGTGCTCACAAAAAATTATTGTGTTGGTGATTGGCACTCCTACAATTTGGTGCTTGTGAACTTTGTAATTTTAGTTGGTGTTCGTTCATATACTTGAGATTGTTCTCCTTAGTTTTTTTAACTTTGGGTTGCTCTCTCTCTCTCTCTCTCTCTCTCTCTCTCTCTCTCTCTCTCTCTCTCTCTCTCTCTCTCTCTCTCATACTGCATGTTATTATTTCCATTTTATTACACCTATTAAATGTGTGATTAAGTGGTTAAAGAAAAGAAACAGAAGTTAAGTAAAATATATATAATGTATCGATTCACCCCACTCGCCCCTGCCCCCCCCTCTCTTACTATGTTTTGTGCTTAATAATTGGTATCAAAGCAAGTTCATTTTCTAAAATATTTTATAGCTTAAAGGTAGATTGAGGAAAACATGATGACTAGATCACATGGAAGTTTTTCTATAAGCACCTTTTCTTTATGGGACAAATTATGCTTTTCGGAGCATAAGGAAGAGGACTTATTTTATGACCCTTGGATTTAACATTTCGCAAGTAGTGGTGGATAAATATGAAAATCCAGACACTTATAACTAATCTGACACAAAATAAGGCATGTAAAAATAATGCTAAATCTTTAAATGCTACTTTATGTGGTTTATATGAATCAAAATTTGTTAAAGTTATACAATGTAAATCTACTGATGAAACTTGGGTAAAGCTTGAGAGTATTTACAAAGGTGATGGAAAGGTTTAGTAAGGTAAGCTTCAAAATTTTAGTATATAGTTTGAGATTTTGAAGATGGAAGAGGAACAAAATATAGCAAGTTACCTTTTGTGGGTTGATTAAATAGTTAATCAGATTCAATGTCTTAGAGAAAAGTTAGAAGAATCAATAGTGGTACATTTTTTTTTGAGATCTCTACCATTGAGATATGATGCAAAAGTTTGAGCAATTGAAGAGGTGAATAACTTGGGCAAGCTAAAGATGGATGAGCTACATGGTATTCTTATGACATATGAGATGCAGATCGAATAAGAGAAACCCTCAAAGAGAGAAGTTGTTTTACAGACATCAAAAAAAGAGAAGGCTAAGATTCAAGAATCAAGTGATAGTTCTAGCAATGATGAAGATGAAAATTGAGCTATATTCATTTGCAATCTCAAAAAAGGCACAGGTAAATATCAAAGAAAACCTTTTAAATGTTTTAATTATGGAAAGATTGGATGTTTTGTAACTAAGTGCCGTAATAAGGATAATGGTGACAATGAAGAAGGAAAGTCTACATATAAGAAGAATTTCAAAATAAAATTCAAAAAGGGATTCGAGAAGAATAGTTTGTATTATAAAGATCATATCTCAGCTAAAGATAGTGGAGTTAGTGATTTAGAAGAAGCAAAGATTTTATTCATGGCCATACATGAACATGCCTCTATAAGCAAAAGTATAAATGATAAAGAAGAAGAATAGGATGAAGCATAAGTGAATCTAGAAGGAGAACTCATTTGTGCCTTAGAAGAGTTAAAAGCTCTTGAGAAAAAGAATTGAAGATTAAAGCTCCATATCGAAAAAAATGAAAAAGAGTCAAAGGAAATAATTGAATATCTACAAGCACACTTTGAATAAGCCAAGAAGAATGACAAGGATCTAATGACATAGTTGTAAAAAGTAAGTGAAGAATTTGAAAGGTATGCTATTGAAATTTTTTCTTTAAAATCAAATCTTGAGAAAATAAATGAAGAAATCAATGTTAGAGTAGCCAATGATTTAAAATTTGAGAATAGTAATAATATGTTGAATAAGATATTAAAAAGTCAAAGATAAATGTCAAACAATATAGGTATCAAATTTGAAAAAGAGAAAGGGGAGGCCACTACTTTCACAAAAAAGGTTAATACAAAAAAGGAAAAGAGTTATGCTAAAGTTATTATAAAAGAGGAATAAAAAGGGAAGAAGTTTAGAGTACAGAGGACATCTCAAAGAAAGAAGGCTAGAAGGAACATAGCTAAAAAAAGAAATTAGGTCAGAGATACAAAATTAGGTCTTATTTTTATGGTTACTATTTTTATTGTAATGGATATGGTCATAATAAAGTAGAATGTCAAATAGGATCTAACAATTTTAGAAACAAGGAGAAGAAAACTCATGCAAAGTCAAGCAAAAATCATAACTCTTTTGCTCCTTTATCAATATTTAAGGAAGAGGGCATAATATATTACAAGTGCAATAACTTTGAATGCATAGCTTGGTACTGTAAAAGCATGTTCGATTCAATCAAGAAAGACCAGAGTTTCAAGGCTCCATTCATCAAGAAGAAAGTTTAGATAAGTTCATGGTAGAATAAACAACCTAAAAAGTCTCTGTTGGCACAAACAACTTTACATGTAATAAATAAATAAATTACCCATGGTTCATTGATAGTGGATGTTTGAGGCACATGATAGGAGTCAAGAGCAACTTCATAACCTTCAATAAGATCAATGGTGTCATAGTGAAATTTGAAGATAATACTACTATCAGGGTTGTTGGAAAAGGTACACTAAGTTTGGATAATGGTAGAACTAAAAATGAAAATGTTTTGTATGTAGAAGGTCTTAACCATAATCTTTTTAGTGTAAGTTAAATGTGTGATCAAGGGAACACATTAAATTTTTATGTAGAAGGTTATGAAATTAGGAGAAAATATTTAAATGTGCTGGTTGTAGATGCTCAGAGAATAGGAAATAATTTGTATATGCTATCAGACATCAAAGGTCAAAGATGTTGTTTGAGTTAGACTAAAGAAAGTTGGTGATGGCACAAGAGAATGAGACACATAAATTTTGATAATATTTTCAACATTAGTAAGAAGTAAGTAGTCAAATATTTTCTAAGGATTACAAATCCATCTAACATGCTTTGTGAACCTTGTCAACATGGGAAGCAAGCCAAAAGGTGGCTGAAAACAAAAGAATACTCGACCACTCAATTGTTAGAGCTTATTCACACTAATTTGTGTAGACCTATGAGAACTCAAATTACTCAAGGTGAGAAATATTTCATGTTGCTTATTGATAATTTTCACGTATGACCTAGGTAATATTTTTAAAGAAAAAATTAGAAGCTTTTAGATATTTGAAAGCATTTAAATCATTAGTTGAGAATGAAAACAGTCTAAAGATTAAGTGCCTAAGATCAGATCAAGGAGTAAAATTCATGTTAGATCAGTTTATTGATTATTATGAAGACCACGGAATAAATAGACACTATTCAACATTTAGAACCCCACAACAAAATAGAGTAGTTGAATGAAGAAGTAGAATAGTTCAAGAGATGGTGAGGACAATGTTAAATGAATCCAAAATACCAGATAAATATTGGAGAGATAAAGTTGATAGAGTATTGAATATCTAAAATACAGTATTATTGAGAGTCAACAATGATAAGACTCCTTATGAGCTATGGAAAGACAAGCCAGTTATAATTGATGATTTCATAGTTTTTGGCAACAAATGCTTTATAAAGAGAACTAATGAAAAACATGGTAAGTTTGAATCCATCCTAGATGAAGGTATATTTCTTAGTTATTCTTGAAAAAGTAAAGTTTATAAATGTTATAACAAAAATACCAAAAAAAAGTTGAAAGTGCAAGTGTCAGGGTAGAAGATGGAGTACAAAGAATCAGTGATCTAGTAGACGTTCCTGAAATCATTGAAGAGGAAGATTTTGAAGAATCAAATGAAGATGAGAAAGAGAAAAAGGAAACCAAAACCCCATATAAATAATAATAAAAGCGACATCATCAAGGACATAAATCAATGAATTTTCACTATAAGAATGATGGTAAGTGAATCTGAGCAAGTTAATTTCTCTTTGTTATCCAAAATTCAGCCTAGAACATTTTTAGAACCTAGACATGATAAGCATTGGGTTAAGGAAATGGATGAATAATTAAATTGGATAGAAAAGAATGATACTTGGGAATTAGTGCCTAGACCAGAAGATCACAATGTGATAGGAACAAAATTAGTTTACAAAAATATATTGAATAAAAATAGAGAAGTGACTAGGAATAAAGCAAGATTAGTATGTAAAGGATATGCTCAAACTGAGAAAATAGATTTTGAAGAAACTTTTGTACTAGTGGCAAGACTAGAGGCTATTAGATTGTTTCATGCATATATAGTGTTTAAAACTTTAAAGCATTTCAGATAGTTGTCAAATCTACCTTCCTAAATGGAAATCTAGAAGAAGAGGTCTACATTAAAAATCTTGAGGGATTTATTCTCTCAAATGTTAGTAACCATGTTTGTAGATTGAAGAAAGCACTGTATGGATTGAAACAAGCTCCCAGAGCTTGGTATGGAAGACTTGATAAGTACCTATAGGATCAAGGTTTCAAGATAGGATTTGTTGACAGTAATCTCTACATCAAAATAGAAGGTGAGCATCAATTGATTGTTGTGGTATATTTGATGATATTATTTTTAAAGGAAACATTGAAAAGATGGCAATTTTTTTAATGATAATATGAAAAAATAATTTGAGATGTCTATGGTTGGAGAATTGTCATTTTTCTTAGGATTGCAAATATTTCAATCAGATAAAAGAATTTTCATATCTCAAAGTAAATATGTCAAGGAAATATTGAAGAAATTTAGTTTTGAGGATTGTGCACTAGTTGGCACACCAATGAATATAGGAAATAAGGTGAGCAAGGATAAAGATTTACTTGTTACAGATCAATATTTGTATGGATCTATAGTTGGTAGCCTTTTATATTTGACAACATCAAGGCTAGACATCATACATGCAGAAGGTATGGTTATAAGATATCAGTTGGCTCCAAAATATAGTCATGCTTAGTAGGTGAACATAATATTTAGATATATCAAGGAGACATTGGATTATAGATTGTGGTATCCTACATGTAGAGATTTCACTTTGGTTAGTTATATAGATTTAGATTGGGTAGATTTCTTGGATGACAAAAAGAGTACAAGTGGAGGAGCTTTTTTCCTCAGTGATAGCTTAGTATCATGGCTAATAAAAAAGTATAATTTAGTGTCACTTACTATAGCTAAATAATAATATATTTTACTGTTATTGTGTTGTACTCATGTGCTTTGGATGAAACAAACTTTGGAAGATATCAAGGTAAAATATGATGAACCTATTTCTATTTTTTGTGATAACACAAGTTCGATTAATATTTCAAAGAATCCAGTGATGCATTCAAGAACAAAACATATTCCTATTAGATATCACTTATTGAGAGAACAAATTTTAGATCAATAAGTTAAGATGGAGTATATCAGTACTACATAGTAGATTGTAGATATTTTCACAAAGGCACTACCAAAAAACACATTTGAGTATCTATGGGAGAAGTTGGCAATATTTTTTTTTACTTCTTGCCATTGAGAATCAAATTCAATTTAGGGAGAGCTAAGTGTTATCTCTAGGATAGGCCATTTTCCATTAATGTCAAAAGGGGAGAAAAATATAAATAGGTACAGGTGTAGAAAAGGGTACAAGGAATAGGTACAAGTTACTACAGTAAGGGGGAGTTACTGTATATTTTTCAAATAGTAGTATGTGTAGGTTTCAAGATGTGGCAGTTTTAGTTTGAAGTTGCCATCAATGACAAAGGGGGAGATTATTACAAATATTGTCTTTAATGTCAAAGGTCTTGCATTATTGGTGATAAAGGCCCCATAGTATTTAATGGTGTTTTTAATATTCATATATTGGCTAATATGTGTTGATATTTATTTAATATTAAGGAATATATTTTTATTTTTAGAAGTCAAAAGAGGGCCCATGGAGAATTCAAAGAGTCACAAGGTAAAGGAAAAAGAGGAATGAGATGCATTTTCCCATGAAGAGTCATCTTGAATAATTCCAAGAGTCAGAAAGTGAAGACAAAAAAGGGTAGGTGTATTTTTCCATGAAGGGACACTTTGAGGAATATAAAAAGTCACCAAGATAAAGATAAAAGAGGAAATGACACTTTTGCTTATGAAGGGTCACCATGTGACTTTTCAAATGCAAAGATATGATGGGTCATATAAGTTTGGCACCATTTTCCATGAGGATTGAAGGGTCATAAAGGGTGAATGGCAAAGCTCATTTGGAAATATATAAATAAAGGCTTGAGAAGCCATTTGTTGTATGCAAGAGTGTGCATGGTTTTGTAATTATTTTACATAATAAAATAGGAGAGTAAAGTAGGAGATATTGTAGAGTTATATCATTTGTTGAGTAAGCAATATTGATAGATAGTTGTGTTTTATTCACAAGAGGAGTTGGTGCCCTTGTGGGTTGGTGCTCACAAATATTTACAAGGGGTTAGTACTCATGTGCGTTGGTGCTAAAAAATAATTGTTGTGTTGGTGTTCAGTAAAGGGGTTGGTGCTCTTGCAAGTTGGTGCTTGAAAAATTTGTAATTTGAGTTGGTGCTCATTCATATACTTGAGATTATATTTCAAAGTTCTTCATAAGAAGAGGATGAAATGTGAGATATATTTGGAAGGGTGTGTGAAATTAATTTTTTAGGTTTTCCTTGACTTTGAAGGATTATGGTTTTGAATTTGCTTGGATGTAGAATAGAACTTATAGAAACAGATAAAGAGAGTGCATATTCAGAGATGTCCAAATTTTGAATATTAGCATGTCTTCCATGTCATTTATTGGACACATATTTTAACAACTTTATATAAAGAGAGTGCATATTCGCAGTTGCCCAAATAATATTATAGAACTAACTTCGGCATAAAATCCCCTTTCAATCAAATAAATTCTTTTGAAAAGAATCTACTCTAGATTTGCTACCATAGAAAATAAAAAATATTTTAAAAGTAAAAGCCATGTACTCGAAAAGGTCAAAATCATCCATCCAAGTGGCTAGCATATTCCTATAACATTGTCTCTCTTCAACTAAAAAATAAAGAAAATTTCCTGTTTGACATTGCATGCTTTTTGTAGCTTATATCGAAAAATGGAATCAAAGAGAGCAAATAGAAGATGGTTTTGTGATATCTTAATGACATAATATTATTTTTTATAGACAATGTTTTTTGCTTGAGTATAACAACAACAAAAAAAAATTTCACAAAATATAAAATTTAAGAGTCTAATGTTGCTCCCATGATCGCTACATTTATGGGGTGGAGTGATTATTCTACCGGTGACAAACAATATTGTGGATCCATGAAGGACACAACATCATACAAAAGTATTTATTTTATTTTTTTGAAGGTAAATAAAGGCTAGGCATGAACAATGAATTACCAATGATAATGAAGATCCTAGTATTTGACAATCTTATCTTTGACATTAAAGTGAAAATAACATTACCATTTATACAAAGGAGGAGCAATGTAAACATTAATAGATAAAAAGAATTGTCTTGTGAATGGTTCTAAAAAGAAAGGAGGTAAAATATGAACAAGAGATTCTATGAAGCTTCTTCACATAGATTATTTTAGAATTGTTTCATTTCTCTGTATGTTTAAGAGATGTCAATGGATAATGAAAATAAATACAATGAATGTTAAATACTTACTATCAATTAAGAGGTATTTATGGCAATGAATATAATTATTCCTTTTATTTTTTCTAGACATAGATCAATGCACCATCTTGTATTGTTGCATATTGATTATAAGAGAAAAGAGGCAAAATGTGAAGGTCTTGTAAGGATCACACTCTTGATAATATGGTACAAGTTAGCCTATAGCAATGAGTACTACTAATGTCAATTATTATCTTCTTTAATGTGTATCCCTATGATTTATGTATTATCAGAGCATAAGTCATATTTAATGGATTTTCTCAAATGATTTTTTGAGTTATGGTAGGGATGGAAACATTGAGAGGATTTTCTTAATCACATGTTGATCCTATATTTTTTTATATGCACAACCACAAAAATTTCCAGATTAGGTGATTTTTGGATAATTCTATAAACTAAAACATGAATTTTAGCAAGAGCACCATTGACCAAGCCGTACTCAACCCCAAAATTGGATATAATCATAATTTGTTTATCTTTAGATAAAATAGTTTTATTATCCATTTGCTTATCATCATGATCTCCAAAATTCCTTTGTTTGCTATGTTTAATGTTATTCTATACAATTGACATATTTAATGATTACAACATTTTCTTGTTATGTGTTGAAGTCAAAATATTTTTTCATATAATTTCCTATATAGATTAAATGAGATATTTTATTTAGAAGATAAATAGTGATTAGCGTGAGACATTATGTCTTGAAAATTACACATCAAATAACATATTTTGGATTTGTTCTTGGCATGGATAGAAACATGTTTTTATTTAAAATTATGTAGAATGTAATAAAAATGTTAAACAGTCACCAAAGGGTTGAACCATATGTTATAAATTGTTGTATCACTTATTGGAAAGGACTGACCCAAATCACTAAAAATAGTAACAGGTCTTGCACCAAATGGACCTTTTTTATCATATGAAAAAGATTCCTAAAAATGTTGTTTAATTGGTCAACAGATTGACCCCAATGAAATCATTTAATTGATCATAATGTATAGGATATACTACAAATTTTTTTGTAAATCTATAATATTTTCCCTTATAATGGTTTTATAATTTTTAGGAGTTCAAAGGCATGAATGGATTCTTAAAAAATTAATATTAAATACTATATTCCATGTTTATGTAAATAATAAAAATGGTTAATTATTGTTATTTTATTAGGAATTCAATACACATTGTTTTGTAAGGTTTGATTTACATGTACCATGAGTACCTTGAATAATCATCTTCAAAGGAATAATTTTGGTGTATTGATTATAGGGATGCATAATAATATAAATATAAAGTACTAGTTATTCAAATAATGGATTCAAAGTAGATGCATTTCTATAATGAGATTCATAAATTTTTCAACTTACTTGATTTATTTATAAAGTAAGTCAGTTTCTTTCAAGGAATAGGAAGTATAAGTATCATTCTAGCTATGCTGTATATCAAGGTGATGATGACCAAGCATAACAAGCTCATTATGATGAATATCATTGTTGGAATGTAGTTGTGACAAAATATGCTATTTAAGAAGTTCATCAAATTTTTACCAAATAATATTTTCATCTAAAGAATCGTCATCTAAAATTAATTCAATTTAATAAATTGTTCAATAAAAATGCCATGGGTGCTAAGAACATTTCACACTTTCCATGTTTTCAACTACCTATTCATTAAAATAACTACTATTTATAATAATTTTCTTAAAAGTTTTGTACAAAATAAGTATGATTTGATAGAAGAATGCATAGGCACAAGAATATTTTGATTTTTTTTAAGAACTTGGGGAAGACATGAATAATAATTGGCACATTTATTTTTTCATTTCTCACTATGAAGTTATTTGTATTATGTCTAAGTTGTTAAAAATTTTACAAACAATAGTGAGTCAAATGAATAAGGTTGATTCATGTTGAAGTAACAATCAAATTCTAATTAATATGAAAAGTTAAACATATTATTTTCTTACCAAAATTTAACAAAACAAATAATTAGATACACATTAAAAGCTAGAGTTTTTGTAAAGGATGGAAAACATATTATGCAATAATGTCACAATCAACAATACTATTAGTTAAATGTTTTCAAAATAAATTTAAATATGGTTTGTGTAAGCATGAAATTTTATATATTCTTCTTAGCATAAGATTATATATTTCAAATTAGTTTTATACTTTTAAAGCATATTTTGAAATAAATTCCAATACAACTTGACATGAATAAACATGTTTACAATTGTAATTTTCTCTCCAAAATGGAAATCATGGATGGATTGAGATTATTCAATTATACATCCCTATAAGAAGGATTCAATTTTTTGGATGCATTAATTATAATGACTATGGAAGATTCTTGATCCAATTATAAATGTGCTTTGTACCAACATTCAAAAATTATTTATTTTTTCCTCAACATTTTGCTTTAGTGCATTTAGTATGCCTTTAAACATGATTCAATAGTTATTCATAGTCAATGAAATGATTTATCAAAAGTATATCTATGGTATTTAATAATTATGGATTATTAGTAATTTTTATATCGTAAATTTTCACCTTTGAGAGGGTATTTCAAGACCTCTCAACTTGATCTATGCAATGGGATTGGTCCTAGGCTATGGGTGACCTTAGATAGAACATACCTTTAGGTTATAGGGCTATTTCCCCTTGACATATCAATTAATCCCACTACAATACACTAATAACTTGAAATGGAAGAGGGATAACAATAAAATGAAAGTAAAATAACTAAGGGATTGATAAACCAAATTAGTTTATTACTACCAACTAGCTACATGTGCAACTATTGACCATGAGACAAACCTTAACATGCACTACTCTTAATATGAATCTCTCACATCAACATTTCAATGTGGAGGTTGTGATAACTGTTTGGGCTAGCAAGAATAATAAAGAGGTCAGGGATGACATTAATGAAGAGACATACTCACTAAACCCTTTCACTACATTTACACACTTCACATGGCATAAAAAATAAGCTTTCAAACTACATAAAGGTGTAGAAGATGAAAATATGCCAAAGAAGTCTAAGCAAATCACTTGACAAGATCAACCATCCATACACACACTCTAAGCATAGTCATAAAAGGAGGTAAAATTAGTAGTCTTTGATTAATAAAAGGCATACAAATGGGTAGGTATTTTTCATACCTATGTGGAGGATGTATATAAATCCAAACAAGGTTATATTTATAGAGAATGAGAGTAGAAGAGATTAATGAAAAGTCTCAAGAAAGAGTTACAATTAAGAAGGAGGTTATAAAAAATTCATATGAAATCTTATTTATGATTTTTTTTTCTCTTTAAGATACTTCCAATTCCAAATGGCATAGGAGTTATTCCATTTTCTTGACACATCTTGTTTCTTCTTTAAATTGCCCTCCTATTGGCTTAGAAAGTGACAAGTGGCATTCGTTATTCATCCAATCACGTTGAAATATCCTTTTCTCTCATATTTGATGCTTTTAATATAATTATTAACTCTCCATATTTATGTTACAATTATGATCATTCACATAACTCCTTAGGTATCTTTAAACCCATTGATCTTACTACACCTCTTTTTGCTCAAAAGCCTAAAATCTTGATTTCACCTTCATGGATACAACCTCTCTCCATGAAAGGCCTCTCTCAGTATTAATAATATTGATTCAACCCCCTTAGATCAATAAAACACCTTCCAACACTTAATTTCACACCTAAAGCCTATACATGCCTTTAATTCCTTATAGCCCTGAACATACATCAAGCTCCATGTGCAAAAAAATATAAAGATTATTCTAGAAAACTAGGCAAAGTTTTGACTAACCAATATTATTTTACATATTTTTTTTAAATTTTCATGACTAAATAGTAAATTCAAGTACACTTACTCCACTTGTTTCTCACTCCAATTAGCCCTTGATTAGGCCTCTAGACCTAGAAAATTGAGATTTAGCTCCATTGACCTATAACACATGTGAAACCTAAAATAAATTTTTGATTCAATTTTCATACCCCCTATCAATAATCCATATAAAATTTTTCATTTTAAAACCTTGTACGGATGGGTGAACTAAGAAATGCCAAAACCCTAGCTAGCTTAGGTGTTTGTTTAGGGTTGAGAGGTAATTGAAGTGGTTTATCAAGAATTTTGTAGGTTTTAATGATTTATTACCATCTATTTATGAATTTAAAATAATATTAAAACTTAATATATAACTGAAGCTAAGCTCTCCAAGAGTAATTCATAGGCCTTCATATGGGCTACTTAGACAATAAAATAGTGTATTGCTCCATTTTGTTCCAAATTGGTAGCTTAAATGTCTCATATACCTTCTTAGGAGACCTATACGAGTGTCTATAGGACAATTTAACCTTTTTAAAATATTTTTAGGCCTCTGTGCTTGGTTTGGAGACGATTTCTTACCCTACATACTCATAATTTAGCTGACAACCAAGCTTCTATGCCAATTATGTACACAATATTATTCTCATGTGCCACCAAATACCATATATATGTATATAAGACCTATTAATGTCATAAAGTTAAGTTAAAATTTAAACCATTCTATTTTAATTCATTTGGGGGTGTATCTCTCTCATTGGGTCACTATAAGGGTTCTTGGTAGCTTGTGAGTACTTTATAGTCTTAGCAATGGTTCATGAAGATGAGGCCATTGACTTGAGAAATAATACCTAAACCTTTTAGGGTATAATCCTTCTTAACTAATCATATGGGATTTTTTCACCACAAAAATTCTCAAGGGAGATCTAAGCAGAGTTTAGGAGTCTCTTAGGCTCACTTAGGTAGTTTGTGAGTACCATGTGCTCTTACCATTGGTTTATAGCCTAGAGTGATTGAATCCAATAATTGGTACCATATGAATGGAGTAATAATACCTCACAAACATATTTAACTACTAATTTATAGTATTTATCTTCTCAAGAGATTTGACATGTGGATAAGAGAGTCTTCTTGAGCAATACACGTCTATCTAGGAACTCAAGAGAGAATAATTTTTAAAAATGGAGAATAAGATTCTTTTTGTTGGTTTGAAGTACTTATTTTAGGTTTTTATTAATCTAAAAAAAAATTAATTGACCCCAAATGGTTGTTTTCCCTCCATAAGCTTTGCAACCTATTACTTCATGTATTGAGGGTTTATAAGCCAATTGATGAATTTGACCCTAGAAGCTTGTTTGAGTCATTTATTTCATATTTAACTAAGTTTGATGATTTTGGGAGTGTATATATATATATATATATATATATATATATATATATATATATATATATATATATATATATATATATATATATATATATATATATATATATATATATATGGTCTATTAAACTTTAAATCCTCTTTACTATTCATTTATAACTCAACATTTTTATAATTCTTCCATCTTTCATGAATAGGCTTGAACAGTCCTCATTATGCTTGTAAGTCTTTAATGGATGTTTAATATCTCTTTCAAGCCTAATAATGGATTCAAATGAGGGTTTTTTAATCTTTAAAATTTATAAAAAATCACTCTTTAAATTATCTTTTTGAATCCTAAGGCCCTATTCAACCTTCAAATCTCATGATCCAAACCAAAACTAGACCCTATCTCCATAATTTGTAGGCAGGTTTGATTCTTTAATTAGGTCTATAGATTGCCATGTTAGATGATTTGTTGTCAAATATTCAAAGTTTATAATATTCATGAAATAATACACCTAGGTTCTATGTTTTCCTCTATAAATCATTCATAGTTTAATTAGTTACCAAAACCTTCAAACTCTTAACTTCTATCAGTGTATAGGTCAATATCAGACTTAGGACTTTCTTGATTATGGCTTATCTTTATAACCTTAGTTGATATATTATACTCTCTAACATAGTTTATTCATAATTTTAATATCTCTCTAAGTCTCCAAAATAATTCAATTTGGAGTAGACATTCCTCTGAAACCTTCATAATCACACTTTTAGCATATAGTCCATTGAGAGAATGGAGTGAATGTGGTATAGGCATTCAATTTACAAATGCATCAAGGATTTTAAAAATGAAATAAACATTGAAACATGCATTCCAACCATGTAACTTCACTTCCATATTTCATCTATCCTTTTAAACTCATTTATAATGCATATGTTCATTGCATTTATATTAAAAATAGACCTACATGTTTACATTTTTATTGCATGAAGCTTTCCATGATGTATATCATGGTCATCCTAACCTTAATAAGAGTCATCCATTATCTCATAACATATTTCATTATGTTATTAACTTGGTACATCACTATTAATGCACATTTATAACTTTTCAACTCACTTTGTGCTTAGTGATATATACATAGTCTAAAGCCTAATACCAATGCATGTTATTTTGAGAAGGTAGTGTTGGAGTGGGTAACAAAGATATTAATAGACCTTTACTTCATTAAATAGAGAAAACATATGCTGGGATACCTTCATGGATGTTCTTTCAACTATTGAAAACATTATAGAAACAAGAGACCATGATATTCATCTTGTAAACTATGCAAAAGTGGAGTTTCCTTACCAACATGAGCTCACATGTGGCAAATGAGACTTTAAAAATCATGTATAATTATTTTTAAACACATTTAGATCCTATACAATTTTTATCATGTCTCCAACTAATGTCAAACTATCATTTCAAGGAGAAAAATTGATTCTATGAGGTTTAAGAAGGGTTTAAGACCACTATTTCTTTTTAAGGATTATTCATAAAGTAGGGAAAACAAAATAAAAACTATTTCCATTTATTTAAATTCCATTATGACCCCCTAATTTATTATAAATCTCAATTCTCGACTCTCTCTCTCTCTCTCTCTCTCTCTCTCTCTCTCTCTCTCTCTCTCTCTCTCTCTCTCTCTCTCTCTCTCTCTCTCTCTCTCTCTCTCTCATATCTTTACAGACCAAGTATTTAAAGTTGGCATTTCTGAGCTTGCTAAGGAAGTGATTGGAGAGAGGGAGTTTTTTTTATTTTGTGAGACATAAAACTTATTAAAAATCATAAATTTTGGCCTTTTAAGGGTTTAAATATCCATAAAAGTTATTAGGAGTGAAAAACCACATTGAAAACTTGCAACCATCCTTCAAAGGAGCCTCTTTTAACACTAAAACTATCATATCTACATGGTTCACCTTGATAAAACTATATCAATGGAATCTTCCACACCTGTACAAACCAAATAAAACATACCTATATATATTCATTCCAAATACATACCATTTATTTTAATATTCTCCTTTTAAACATTACAACAATCATAAGAAAACACTTGAAAATGGTTAAAGTATTATAAAAAAAAGGTTATAACATCTTTCTAGGAACTTGTACAAAT
Source organism: Torreya grandis (assembly GCA_037957365.1). Classification (NCBI taxonomy): domain Eukaryota; kingdom Viridiplantae; phylum Streptophyta; class Pinopsida; order Cupressales; family Taxaceae; genus Torreya; species Torreya grandis. The sequence continues at coordinate 153,290 of JARHVA010010207.1, forward strand.
GATGAAAGCACATTAAGTGACTTGACACATGTTAAATGTCATAAAAAATACATTTAATCCTATTAAACTCTTTTAACCCATTTGACTAAGACAAGCATGATTATATACACATAATGTTAGAAGGAACCATTACCTTAAAATTTTCAAACATACCTTAATCTATGCTAAACATGACCTATAAAGATATCTTAAATGTAATCAATTGAAGTATGCGCTTGGATGGAAAAGTATTTTTTAAGCCTCTCTAATGGTAGATAAAATTTGGTTAACATCTTTGGTGGTAACCTTGGGTTTTTTCCTTGATAAGCATATTAGACTAGTTTCCTAGTCCATCCATTGGGCATGGAGTCATCTCTAACTTAAAATCAAACCTAAATTGGCTTTTAAAATTGACTAAAAATTCTTGACAAAGACAATATAATTTATTTTACCTAAAAACACTCTCAAGATAAGGATAAAACACAAAGTAAAGGAAGATAAATAACACACACACTTATCCTACAAGCAATTAGGGAAAATAAAGTGAGAAGCTACTATGTAAAACTAATCTTCATGCATTCATCCTCTAGGATCAAATGAGAAGATTTTTAGAACACCATGATGCCATACAATCATATTGTCATATTTTGAGTAAATTCTAATCAAGTGTTTCTTATATAGTGATAGGTTCCAACCACATTATGAGATATTGGCATGCTCATTATCTCCATAACCAAAAATAAAACCTTCTTATTTCATTGCCATGTCCATGAGTTGACTATGTGCGTCAAGAAAAAACTCATACTCATCCCAAGCTTGATTTCTTGGCCTAAAAAAATACCATTATTTCCTCATCGATAGGTTGATCTTAATTTTTTATGACTTTTTCATGCCTATTAGCTTTATTGATTTCTTGAATGCCTTCAGTTAGAAAGATATCATTTTGAAAAAGAATGCTTACCATATCATCAAGGAAATATTAAATATCACTTTCTTCTTGGCAAATTGGCATTTTTTCCTCTTATTGATCTTGAAGAGTGTCATACTCATCATATATTTCCACATCATGAGCTTGAACTTTTTGAGAGTGGCTTGTAATATTTTTTGTCTTGCTAGGAGCTTTGTACCTCTCACGAACCACTTTATCTTGCTCTTTTTGAGATTCTAACTTTACAAGTCCTTCAAACTCTTTGAACATGTAAAAGTATGACATCCACATATATTTAAGCCTCCTTGTACTTTTATATGAGACTCAAAAATATCATCAAACATGGTGTTCTCTTAAATAGGTTTCTCATGCATATTTTGATCATGATCATTAGTCAAAGGCACATCATCAGTATTCTACTTATGGGCTATAGGTTTACCATATATACTAGAGAAAAACATTTCTAAATCTTTCCAAAATTTATAATCTTATTTATTACTTGAAATCATGTCAATTTCAATACTAACCTTACCATTCTCTTCAGGGATAAAATCTTGATCAAATGTTTCACATGATTGAGTAGACTCATGAAAAGGCTGAAATATCTCTTTGTCAAGACTAGACTTGTCATCTTACTCCATGAATAATTGAAGTTATTATATCCATATAATATCTATCACCTCATTTTTTTCTTTTTCTACCACACCTGACATTTTTTCTTCTTCGTCAACTACAACACTGTACCAATCAAGCTAATCCAATTAATCATTTGTGACATTTGGAGAGTTTTCCAACTATTTTCTAAAAGGTAGAAACTTTTACTCATCCTTGAAAGTTGATTTGTATTCTTATCCACCAAGGGGAGTGCCAATGATGGTCTCTTATTCATGATCACTATAATCATTCTATACAAAACCTTCTTGAGATTCACCTACTATTAAAACATCTTACCTCTCAAAGATAGCCACCTCATCATTACTTTTTGAAAAGTTATCTTTCTCAATTTAATGCCCATATTCTTCCCTTAATTTACTTGATTCTCATTCACAAAAGGATAGGGTGGGAAGGAAATAAACTTTATTATCTTGATTGAAACTTGTTAGAGTGTCTTTCTAACTTGGTATTTTAAAAGAACTAAGTATATTGGATACTTCTTGGATAACTAAAACATGAATGGTAGATGAAATACTTGAGGGAATTATAGTCTCTCTTGCATTGATATTCAACACTATTCATCCCTGTCACTCTTGAGCTTGCATATGAATAATCTCCTTCGAACTTAGAAAGCCTTTTGTTGTGTCTTCTACAACCTCTTCTCTCTCTTGACTTTGGATGGGCATAGGAGAAGTTTTATTATCAAGCATTAGAATGGTATAATCAAGAGTCATTATCCAAGAAGACCTCTAAGATAGAACATTCTTAGTCTCTTTATGAAGGGTGAATATAATTGGAGTAGACATAGGTTTATTTTGGAGAATACAATTCTTCCAACTTAGAATATTAGAGCTAGTGGACGCATTAGGAGATTTATTAAGCTTATTTTAATGTTGTATTATACCTTGGAGGAGATTTGGAGAAAAAGAAGGTTGGCTTAGGGTAAGAGGAGGCATAGAATGCTAAAGGAATTGAATATTATTCATCTCTTCAAGTATCAATATATTTTCAAGGCATTGGATCAGACTTCTTTTCTCCGTCACATCATGTATTGGTAGATGATGGTTTTCTTTCTCAATAGTTTCACACCCATTCTTAAGGGAATGCACAAGATTTCTCATCATTTGAGTGTTATCATTTTGACTAGAAGTATCATTAAAAAAAGTAGACCAAGAACCCCCTATTTATCAATTTGTCTCATTTGCATTTTTGAACTCATAATAGTTTGTTTGAAGTCCAAGATATTAGGAATATAATCAAAATTAGTTTTATAAGGTTGACTATGGGAATGAGTAGGATATCAATGAGGCTGAGTTATATTGGGAGATGGCACATAAGGATACTGGTAGCCTTGGTAAGGTTGATACAATGCTTCTTAAGGGCCACTTAGGGAGAAACCATGAACACCAATAACTTGACAAGATCGATATGAAGGTACATGAGAAACATTTTGATCATATGACTGATACTACATATAAAATTTATATTTTTAGGCACTTGAACTACCTATACCAATTGTAATTCATTTGAATTTGCCATTGGTGCTTGAATTGTGGCCTCCAAAGGTTGATGCATTGAAGGATATCATTTAAACTTCCTTCAATAAATGATAATATTCTTCCATCGAGTATTCTAGAACATTTATAGATTAAATTTTCACCCTTCAAAGGGTATTTTAAGACCTCTTAACTTGATCTATGTAATGGTATAGGTCCTAGGCTATGGGTGACCTTTAGGTCAGCCAAACCTCTAGGGTATAGGGATATCTCCCCTTGATGTATTAATTAGGCATCATACACTACTATTAACTTGCAAAGGAAAAGGGAGAATAATAACATGAAAGCAAAATAATTAAGGGGGTGATACACTAAATTAGTTTATCACTACCAACTAAGTGCATGTACACATATAGACCATAAGACTAACCTTAACATACACTACTCCTAATTTAAATCTCTCACATTAGAATTTTAATATAAAGGATATGCTAGATGATTTGTCTAATAGGACTAATCAAGAGGTGAAAGATGAATTTAATGAAGAGACATACTCACTAAACCCTTGAACTACACTTATACACTTCATATGACCTAAAAAAGAATCTTTCAAATTGTATATAGGTTTTAGAATAGGAAAACATGCTAAGGAAGACTAAGAGAATCACATGACAAGATCAACCATCCATGTACACAAACTAAGTATAGTCATATAAGTAGGTAAAACTAGTAGTATTTCATTAATCAAAGTCATAAAAATGGGTAGGGTTTTACCATACCTAGGTAGAGGACACATACAAAGCCAAACAAAGTTATATTTATAGAAAATGAGAGTAGAAGAGAGAGAAGGGGCATAGAAAAGAGAAATCATCAGTGTCAAGTAAGATTTAAAAGTAGGTTATAAAAAATTATCATGATATATTTAATGACATGTGTTACTCTCATTAAGATACTTCCTCTTTCAAATGGCATAGGAGTTATTCCATTTACTTGACACATTATTTCTTCTTCAAACCACCCTCCTTTTGGCTTATAAAGTTTCAAGTGCAATTCCTTGGTAATTAACTCACCTTGAACTGCCCTTTGCTCTGATATATGACACTTTTTATTTTCTTATGATATATCCATACTGATGTTATGATGATTATTATTCACATAACTCCTTAGGTATCTTGAAACCCATTAGTTTTACTACACCTCTCTTTGCTCAAAAGCCTCAAATCTTGATGTCATCTTCATAGATACAACATATCTCCATGAAAGGTTTATCTTAGTCTTAAAAAACCTTTATTCAACCCCCTTGGATCCATCAAACACTCTCCAACACTTCATTTCACACCCAAATCTTATACTTGCCTTAAATTCCTTATGTCCCTTAAAACACATAAAGCTCCTTGTGTAGAGAAATATATAGATTATACTAGAGTAATAATCATATTTTTTAGTACCCAGTATGATTTTATATCTCTCTACAAAATTTAATGACCATACATTAAATGCATGTACACTTACTCCACTTGTTTCTCTCTCTAATTAGCCCTCCATTAATCCTTTAGGCCTAGAAAATTGAGATTTAGCTCTATTTACCTCTGACACATTTGAAAAATAAAATAAATTTGTATTCACTTTCCATATCCCATAACCATGATCCATGCCAAATTTAGGGTTCTTTAACCCTGCACAGATGGGTGAACTAATAAATGGCCAAAATGCTAGTTTAGGTGCTTGTTCAAGCTTGAGAGGTAATTGTAGTGGTTTCTAAAGATTTTTATAGGTTAAAATGATTATTCTAGTATACTTAGGATTTTAAAATCATATTAAAACTCAATATACTAAATATAATATCTCTAAGAGTACTTTAGAAGCCTATACATATGGGCTTCTTATACCACAAACTAGTGTATTTTCCCCTTTTAACCCAAATTGGTATCTTGAATGTCTCATATACTTTATTAGGATACCTATAAAAGTTTTTATATTAATATTTAACCTCTATACATGCTTTATATGCCTATGTATTTAGTTTGGTACCATTCCTTACCTAGCATAGTCATAATTAAGCATACATCCATTCTTATAGACAAATTATATACACCATATTCTTCTCATAGACAACTAAATACCATATCCAAATGTCCATGATAAATTTTAATGTGAAAAAATTAATTTTAAAGTCGAAAAAATCCATTTGAATTCATTTTATGGTGTATCTCTCTCATCAGGTCACTAGAACGCTTCTTGGTATCCTATGAGCACTTTATAGTATTAGTGATGGTTCATAAAGATAAGGCCATTTACATGAGAACCAATGCCTAAAACATTTATTGAATAATCCCTAATAAATAATCCTAGGGGGATTTTTGTACCATGAAAATTTTCAATAAATGTTTGAGCAAAGTTTAGGAGTCTTTTAGGCTCACTTTGACAATTTATGAGTACCTTAGGCTCTTAACATTGGTTTACATCCTTAAGGTCTTCAATCTAATAACTAGTAACATATGAATTTGGTATTAATAACTCCCAAAAATATCCAACTACCATCTGATCCCATGAAATTTCTCAAGAGATTTGACACATGGAGAAGAGAGTCTTCTTGAGCAATACATGTTTGTCTATGAACATGATAGAGATCAATTTAGTAAAACTAGGCATAAGATGGTTATTATTGGTTACAAATGCTTATTTTAAGTCTAAATAAATATATTAAGAGTTTTTAAATGACCTAAAATGGTTATTTCCTTTTCATAAGCTTGTTATCCTGCTACTTCATGTATTAATGGTTTGTATGCCAATTGATGAATATGACCCTAGAAGTTTGTTTGAGTCATTTATAACTAATTTATATAAGTCTAAGTCATGTGGTAATGTTTTCCTAGGGTATAAAAACCTTTAAATCCCATTTAATTTTCATTTATAACTCAACATTTGTACAATTACTCTATCTTTCAGGAACAACCCTAAATAGTCCTTATTAGGCATGTAGTTATTCAATGGAGGTCTACTACCTCTGTCAAGCCAAAGAATGGATTCAAATGATTTAGAGTCAACCTTGAGTCTTCAAATAGGGATATATATTACCATGTTAGATGATTTTTTCTCACTTGTTTTAAGGTCCTAATCTTCATGACATCATCTTCCTAGTTTCTATTTGGTCTTCTTCTCCTCATTCACATTTTTATTAGTTACCAAAACCTTTAAACTCCTGATTACCATCAACCTATAGGTCCATATGAGACCTAGGACTCTCTTGATTATGGATTATATTTATAATCCTATTTTATATATTATACTCTTTTATATAGTATAGTCATCATTTTAATATCTCTCCATGTCTCCAAAATACTTCAAGTTGGAGTAGACATTCCAATGAAACCATCATAGTCACACTTTTAGCATATAGTCCATTGAGAGAATGGACTGAATGGGGTATAGGCATTCATGTAAAAAATGCATTAGGTATTTAGATAATTAAAATAACATTGATACGTGAATTTTAACCATGTACTTGCACTCCCATATTTTATCTAGCCTTTGAACCTCATTTTTAATGCATATGTTCATTGCATTTATATGAAATATACACCTAAAGGTCTACATTTTTATTGCATGAAGACTTACATGAAGTATGTCTTACTAATATTGACCCTAAGAAGACTCATCCATTATATTATAACATATTTCATGAGGTTATAACCTTGTAACATCATTTATAATTCACATTTAGACCTTTTTAACTTTGTGCTTGGTGACATTTACACAATCCAAAGCCTAAGACCAATACATGTGACTTGGAGAAGGTAGTTTTGGAGTTATAAATGGATCCATTAATAGGAATGTACCTAAATTTAATAGATTTAAAATATGGTGATATTCATTCATCCATGTTATTTTTATGGTTGAAAAACATAGAGCATCAAGAGACCATGATATTCAGCTTACAAATTGTTTAAAAGTAGAGTTTTCTTGTTAACTTGAGCTCACACATGTCAAGTGAGATATAGGGAATCATTTGAAATGATTTTAAATACCTTGAATATCGTTTTAAATTGTTATCATATCTCCAACTAGACTCAAATTGACATTTAAAGGAGAAAAACTAAGCTTATGGGCTTTATGTAGGGTTTAAAACCACCCTATCTTCTTAAGGATTGTTCATAAATGAGGGGCCATGAATATAAAATATATGTTCATGTATTTTAAGGCCATTATTACCCATTCATATGATAAAAGGATCAAGTCTGAACTCTTTCTCATTTGTATGTACCAAGTATTTGAAGTTGGCCTTTATGAGATTTCCAAGGGAGTGATGGGAGAGAGGGAGAGTTTATGGATTTTATTAGACCTAAATTTACTATAAAGCATGAATTTAGGCCTGTTAATGGTTTAAGGATACATGGGATTGATTTTGAGTGAAAATCCACATTGAAAACTTGTAAAAATCCTTCAAAATATCCCTTTTGAACACTAAAACTACCATATCTACCTATTACACCTTAATATAATTATATCAATTAAATATTTCAATCCTATATGGACCAAGTAAAACATTTCTATACATAATCTTACCAAATACCTTTCATTTCTTGTAATATTCTCATTTTTAACGTTATAAAGAGCATAAGAAAACCCTTAAAAATAGTTATAATGTTATAAAATAGGTTATAACGTGATTTTAAGAACTTGTATAGTAAATGAAAGAACATTAAGTGAATTTAAACATGTTAAATGTCATAAAAACTACCTTTAAACCTATGAAACTCTTTAATTCCATTTGACTAAGACAATCATGACTATATAAGCATAATGTTAAAAGGGACCATTACCTTAAACTTGTCAAACATACCTTAATATATGATAAAAATGACCTCTAAGGATATTTTCAAGGTGGTCATTCAAGATAGGGGATTGAATGTAATTTCTTTTTGTGAACCTCTCTAATGATAGCCAGATTTTACCTAAAAGTAACCACTTGATTTCTTTGAAATCCATCATATGGATTCTAAGTCAAAATATATTTGTCAAAATAGGATTTTACATTTGTAATTATAATTTTAACTTCCCAATGTAACGTATCACTATTGTGTGCATATATTAGATAGATAAATCAGTGAAAATGTGTAGAGCCTCTATGTCTCCATTCATACCTAAGAAAAATATCTATTTATGTAAGGTTGAGTAGAATAATCTATTTTATGAAAATAAAACATGAAATGAAATAGTTCATTACATACCTATACCAATAGTATGGTTGTGCTAAGTGATTCTACATACATCCTCATGATAAATTCCAAATATATGATGCATATAAATAGATGTACGATGTGTATTAGAGATAAAATTTTCTATAACCTAATGATAATCTTAAATTTTACCTTTGGGTGCATTGAAAGGCATTGTGTAATGCCAGTTTTAAAATTAGATGCCAATAACACCCAAGGTGAATTAGGATAAGTTGATTGATCAATCATGTCAGTTACCCTGACATTAAGTTCTCTCTAGTATGATATTTTTCTACCATAAAAGGAAAGAGTGTATCAGTCATTCACTAATTTTATCAAAAGTAAATTCATTTAATCTTTCTTGAATATCAATTATAGTAGTTAGAAAACTCTCCTAATTTTTTTTTAAATGATTATTTTTCCTTGGGTACAATGACAAATCATCAAATTAACTATAAAATACCTAAATATTAGATGGAAATTAAATATTCTATCATAATAAAGTATCAACTGAAGTGTATAGTCATATATCTAAACTTTTTTTAATCAATTTACTCTAAACATAGTTTCACCTATATGAAAACAAATAGGAAATGCCATAGAAACAAATCATTGTGTGTTGTGATAATTAACAGGATTTTTGTCAAAATATTTCCATGGCATAATGCATGGTGTTGATCCATATATTAATTTAATATAATTTTTTTATTTTTATCCATAAATTTCATAGAATAGGGATGAAAGAGGAAGGTCATTCTCCTGTGTAGTAAGAATAAGTAGGTTCTAATCCATCTAAAGTCATGTTAGTTTGATAGAATCTTTAATATTTGTGCATGAATATGGAAGAATATACAAGACAACAATAGGTTTACGAGGCAATGATGACATGAATAATAATTTAAAATAATATCCTTGTTGTATATATCATGTGTTATTTTTTATTCTAAATCAATTTTGATGTAAGATATTGTAATATAAAAACCATATTTTTTCTTAAGGACCTTGTATTTCAATAATCATTATATCCAAATGATCATTTTTTTGTCTAATAATTTATTAAATGGTATTAATTATATGAGGTAAGGTAATATTATGTCAAATATAGTTTCATAGGCCTTGAGCAACATGTTTCACCCATAAATTTGTATAAACATGTGATATAAGCATCTATTCAACTTATGTTAACACTTGCAAAACTACATGTTATTATCTACGATGCATATTGTTCCATTTGGAAAAATTATGACCTTTATTTTTTTAAAATCATCTACAATAAATGAATGGTCCATTTTATATTTTCTTTTACTTGACTGGGTAATTCTCCATGTATATATAACATGTTCAAATAGATGACAATGCATCCACTCTATGGACAAATCATTTTTTAGCCTCAATAAAGTTTTAATTATATGTACTACTGATAAATATTTTTTTTATTTTATTTTAGCATGAGTAAATGAGAAACCAACAATAATATACTTTAAATATTATATAACATTTTGGATTATATGCCTCCAACATTATAAAAATAAAATTAATATTTATTTTGGTTTCATTTTCTTTATCACTTGTGTTATTATAAGGAATGCATTAAATATTCATTGAATAACTACATACAAATTTGATTTTCCTTAAATATTTCTTTATTTTGAATAAGAATATTTAAAGGAATACTAGGAAAATGTCTTTTTCCATTTTTTATTTATTGATAATATATTATTAAACTTAGTACTAAATATGTTTGTTTTTTTAAAATGTTATTTATTCTTTAAGTAATATAAGTTCTATTCATTTTTTCTACATCAGTAAAGTGTCTGTAATTTTTAATTCAAAAAAAGATTTTATGATATGAAAACACAATCATTAAATAAAATATTAAAAATTCAATAAAATATAATGTTGGCTTCAATAAAATGTAAGAAAATTTGTTAGATATGGATAGTGTTATAATTTTTTAAATATCTTAAAATTAAGGTAAAATTAAATTTAATAATTTTACTATTTTCAAACCATGGATAGTGCATGTTCCTATCTACAAAATTTTTAAATGGTATAAATCTTTCTCGACACTCCCTTACTCCATCTAGATCTAAAATATCTATGTTGCAATCTTTTGCTCCCAACACACTCCTAGGTGCTCCTACCTCGTCCATAGAAATCCCTGTGAAGGATGGAACAAAATTAGTGAATGTATACCCTATTTCAAATGGAATCTTTTTGACTGGGCATTATGTGGTGGTGATGTAATATAATATTAATTTCATCATGGGATCAAGATCCATGGAAAGAAAGAGATAAAATTCATGTCATTTGTTGAGGTTGCCTCAACTCTACCAATAAAACAAGACCCTAAACCCCTTAAAGGTATTCCCTTATCCATTGTAATACATTTTGATGAGGAAGAGACTAAGTAGGTGATCATGCATGAATAATTTTTCTATTATAATGGTGTTACATGTATATTTGTGGACCTCTAGCCAAAAATTTAAGACCTCCATGCCTGGATCTCAGAACACTGGAAACCCCTTCTACAAGGTATGTTTAAAATCTAACTCAATGCCAAGAGTTTCTTATTATTATATTTTACTTTATCAAGTATAAGACACTAATCCAAAGTCAGTTATGGATCTTTAATAATCATCCCCTAATCATGAAACCCTAGTCCCCCATCTTTAGCCCCCTCATAGAACTTTTAATTGAAGAACCCATTTGGAACTGCTACCTTAACTCCCTTTCTAGTTCTAGTTTTCTCCTAGATTTGAATCCATAGGCAACTCCCTAAAGAATATTTTGCAAACACACCCAAATACCATATGATTTTATCTCACCACCTTTTCTAAAATATTAGTTAATTTAGAGACCTCAAAGGATCTTCAAAAGAAAATTGTACTACAAGTTGGTGACCATTCATGATCACAATCACTTGATTATGAAGGCTTATTATTTTGTTACTGTAGCTACTTTAGCACATGTCATTTAACCAAAGACTACACTAACCATAGAACAAATAAGGAAACTTCTTGGTGGATAGATTATTGGTCCACCCAACTCATTGTTAATGCTTTCAATTCCGAGCATGAAGTTTCAACTTTAGACGAGCCTAAACCTCCTACTCAAAAAGAGGAACTTGTAGGTTCCCCACACCCAGAGGATAATTTTAAAGAGATCCCTTTTATTCTTGACGTGAAGGTTCTAAACTCAGTGTTAGAAATCCCTATTTAGAATTCTGCCAAGAAATATCTTCCTCAATTAGAAATACCAAGCAAAGAATCTTAGAAGGTTGGTTCAATAGAATAAAAATCCTAACCATTTAAATCAATTGATTTATCTATTCCTAAATACTCATAACCTATGGAAGACAATGGGGAGTGGACAAAAGTGTAGAGAAATAAACTAGTAGAAAACCTAAGGTCTAGTCTTTTAGCAGGTCCCTCAATTTAAGGTGGCATACAAATGTTTTAGAGAAGGCAAGATGTGAACTGTGTTTAGAGTGAGTAGTTATTTTACTAAAATCCATGGCATGTCCTTTCATTTTTTTTAATTGTTATTCAGTTATTTTTTCTAACTTGGTCATCATGGGAGGTTGGTAGTTTTATATAAGCCATGAAAATGTCTCATGGAAATAGAGGAGTTAGCTTTATTTTTAGGTTTTTGGATTTTTCTATGTGTCTCTTTTGGAAGGCTTGGTGTACTTTCTTGGTGGTCTTTTTGTTCCTCATGAGTTGTCTATTGAAGTGCCTCATTCAAGACTTATTGTTATATATTTTGTATTAGGTTTTATTCCTCCCAAAACCTATTATTCACCTTATCAAATTAAAAAAGAAAGATAAATTTTGTATTTTCTCATATTTAGTAATTGCAATAGTAAACTTAGTTTTAGATTAAGGTAAAAGTAGGTTTTGAAGGGGCCCCAAAACCCTTTAACAGATTCAAGAAAGATAAAGCATTAACAACTAGAAATAGTAAACTTAGTTATCTATATAGTATCTGGACATACAAATTTGAAAATTTTATTTTATAGTATAAAATAAATCCTAATTATACATGAAAATAAAAAATTAAAATAAATATTTTCCAAATATTAAAATCAAAATAATATGGCATATAATATCTAGTTTTAAAATTAATTTTTTGTGATATGGACTTAGAACTCTTTGGCCTATACTCTATGTTTGTGTGATTTATCATTGAAACTCCCCTCTATATTCCATGGATGAATACTCTATATATGGGTTGTGAATATAATTGATGACATCATTTCCATAATGAAAAAATAACAAGTGAAATGACATTATTGAAACTCATATGGACATTTTGTTTGAGGTTTTCTACGTCAAAAATGAAATATTTAATTTTAATCCCCATATTATAATTCTTTTTCTTGATTTCTTGTAAACATGAATTATTTATGCACAACATGATTAATTATTTATTACATGTAACCTCATCATCAATAGTAAGAAACCAAAAATCCTTTATTTTAATTTTCATATTTAACTCTTCTACTTCATCAAAGGAAAGTAATGGCTCTAATTTACTTTCTGATTCATGAAGTCCCTTTCAAAAATAATACTTGTAATCACACTTGGAAATGTCCAGACCATATTTATGGTAATGCCAAACTACATTTTTTTATAGGACCTTTCATACACCATAAGAGAGAAATCAATATAATATAAGATTTATAGAATTACATTTTTCATAGTTTATTTCACTAAATCCCACTCCAATTTATTGAAAACTTCTATGTGGCTTACTTCAAACAATGTGAATATAATAGTCAAGTTTCTTGGTGGCTATTATTTTTACCAATGAATTTGAAGGTATATTAAAGCTTATATAATCTATTTAGCTAAAAAATTATCAACCTGTTAAATGACAGGGTAAATAATGAATTTAATAGTGGACATAGCCTCAATAGGTGATCCATAAAATTATAATTTCCTGGAATCTTTCACTTTAAAAGTAGGTACAATTGGCCACGAATAAGTTCACTTATTTTAATGTTTTTTATAATTATAAGTACCATCCCACAACTTCATTATAATGTTATTTCCTAACATATCCGTTACTTTAAATATTTCTTGACAAGGTAAAAATTGACATGACCATAAAAATACCATCTTCCATAGCGCTATTTGGAATTTTTGGAATATCAATTTTTTTTTTGAAATTAAATTGATGCACTAGTATATCTATACAATATTCAATAAAAGGATGTAATTTGAATGATAATTTTAATATCATTTCAAATATATTTTTTAAATGATCATATATCCCATTTTCTCCTATAATAATTCAATTTGATACAAAATAATCTTTTTTCAATTTCCAATGTTGTTATAAGAATCATTTATAGCTTCATTGAAATATGTCACACACATTTTCCCTTGTCAATATCAATAAAATAAAACCAAAAAATATTTCACATGTTTAGGTAATTTTTTATTCTGCAAGGTTAGTCTTTGCAAACACCCTTCCTTTTATTGAAAATTTTATTTTACCAATAGTTACTTAACTAATAGGTAAATCAATTTTTGGATCAGTTTTACTCATGGAAATGTTAGTGTATATTTTAAATCCATTTAATGGTTTTCCCTCAATATGTTTAGTTAGCTTGCCTAGGTAGTTTTTAGGACATTATGAAAGATAATCTCACATTCATATGGATGTTAGGACATGAACCTCATTGAAATATGTCACACACATTTTCCATTATCACTATCAACAAAAAGAAAACTTTCACATGTTTAGGTATTTTTTTATTCTTGAAGGTTAGTCTTTTCCAACACCCTTCCTTTCATTGACAATTTTATTTTACCAATAGTTAATTAACTAATAGGTAAAGCAATTTTTTTATCATTTTTACACATGGAAATGTTAGTGTAGGTTTTTATTCCATTTAATGGTTTTTTCTACATATGTTTACTTAGATTGCTTAGGTGTTTTTTTAGGTCATTGTGAAAGATAATCCCACATTCATGTGGATGTGAGTACATGTTTATCTTTCACCTATATAATGTACCTTCCTAAATATTTTATGGCTAATGATAATAATGATAATATTTTAATCTTTCAATTTTTTAGTAATAATCTTCACCTAACTCACTTTTGATTTTGATATTACACACATGTAATTTATTCATGCATTCAATCTTATTCAGACAAATCCTCGATTGTCTCCCACTCTGAGATGATATCATAGAATTTTTGATAAATGAATGTTATTATTCCAATTCTGAAATATTTATTCTTATCTTTTGTTTCATAGATCTTCCATTTGTTGACTTAGATATTAAAGATTCACCACTTCCCATAATTTTGTCTTCTTTTAGGGTCTTTTTTTTGATCTATATTCAGGAAAAAAAACAAGAGAAAGGTGTCTCTTACTGGTCATATTTCAGTTGGTAGTTTTCATAAAAAATAATATGTGCCTTCAGATTTAGAAGATGTCAAAACTATAGGATTGGCTATAATCATGACCTAGTTTTGTGGCAGATGATTTTTACCATTTTAAGAGGGTTTTAGGGCTTTTTGATGATTTTGTGCAAATCCATACTATCTACGGACCTCAACGTAAAAACAATTTTGTGTTTTTTTTTGGTTTTTATAGGTATTTAGTGGGACTTTGGTATATTTTTGAGAGTTATATCAGATCGAGTGTTTTTGTGTTAGTAATAATTTTCTTCCTTATTTGCTACTGCATGGTAGGTCAACATCGTGACATCAAATTTCCAAGCTACATCTATAGCCCCAAACCCCAAGGACTTCATGTTTTGGTTTTATTTATGACAAAAAGTTCAAACATTAAGATTATCAATTGCCAAAATATTTCAAATCCCTAGCATTAGGAATATCAACTACTAGAGAAGTTTAAAACTCTAAAAACTATACACCCCACTGTAAGTTTGAAAATTTTATTTGAATAAAGAAGGGTTTTAAACCTATACATCATAATGTATAGGTGCACATGTAGTCCTAAACCATGACTACAATCATCAACTATAACTTAAATAAGAAACTCTATCAACTGTGAGAAGGTCCAAAATTTTGATGATGACCAAAAGATGTCAAATTTAAGGCCTAAATTACAACACCTCTCATTGGTAATTTGGAGTCAAATTTATGGTCACATCACTATCACATCAATCAAATCAATCAAATGGGTGTGCCCTCATCCTACCCCTTAGCCTTTTGATAACATGAAAATTTAAGCCCTCGGTCCCAACCAACTTAATAGGGATAAACATTTCCTCAAAAAAGTTTTCTAAAATTTTTTCAATCCAAAAATTTTCAACCAATTTTTTTTCCAAATTTATGAAAATTGGAGATATTTATTTTTTCCCAACAAGAAAATTTTAAACTTTCATAAATTTTAGCTGATATCTAACTTTTAGACATTGTTTTTTTTAAATTATGCTTTCTTTCGGTATCTACATATTTGTTAAATTTGTATACCTTGTAAAATTTTGCACATATAGATTCATGGGGTTTCATATCATTATCTTTCAATATTCATAGCTTAGCATATACTTCTTTAGTATAATAATTTATTATTTAGTTTAGATTCTTCCTCCATTCATGGAAAGTCAAAATACAAATCATCTTGACGAGTAAATGCTTATACTATACCACTATGGGTATAGAAATAAAACCTACACATGAAATAAAGAAGGTGGAGTGGTACAATAAAAGTGATGAAGCCTATAGTCTATTGTGCCTATGTATGTCTCTTGACTCCCTCTCTCATATTTAATCTTCTACTTCTCCAAATAAAGTTTGGACTACATTGGAAACACTCTTTAAGAAGTATAGCATCATGAGGGGTCATGACTTGGATAATGATCTCATTAGTTTGAGACTAGGTGATTTTTATATGATATAAGACTTCTTTACAAAGTTAAAATAACTCAAGTTGTAGTTGAAACTATATTGCATTGATAAAAAGGATGATCAATTGATTCCTTTCAGCGTTACCAAATTGATTTTCAACTATTCTATCTTAGTTTCTAACTTACATACCACCAAACATGCCCTTAGAGATACATGGACCATATTATCCTTCGATGACTTTACTATTGATTTGACTCAAGTGAAAATTAAGCTTATTCAAATGGTTACATTAAATTCTTTTAAATTTGATTCCTTTAATATGAGTCATGACAAACAGAAGGCTTGTAGTATCAAAGAAAAGAAACATATTAAGGACTTAGAGGAAATAAAGGGTCATAAAATTAATGTTACGTCCAAAGCTTTAAAAGAGTCCTCTTTTTCAAATTGAAAATTAATAAAAGAATGACTCACTTGTGCCTATTCCAAGAAATCTAGGCACAATGAATCTAAATTCATAAAAAACTAGGTTGGCCAACTAATAAAAATGATCGAGAAGAACAATATCAGTGTCCATGATTCTTTTTATCAAATTTCATCAACATATAATTATAATAAGGCTAAAGACAATAAAAATGGAATAAATAATGACAAATCTATTATTGTAATTACATATCTACCTTCCATATGGGTAATTTACTCTTGTACCTCACACCATATGGCTTCATCATAAAACATATCCTCATCCTTAGAGGGTTATTTTATGCCTTCCATATTTTTAGGTGATAGTACTTAAGCTAGTAGGATTAGATCTATTAAATTAATGATAGGACATTTCATGATGTTCTATATTTTTCATCTTTATTCACCAATCTCCTATCTATTTATCAAATCACTCACATCAGTTGAAGAAAGAAATTTGGTTTCACACCTAATTCAATGGTTATTAGGGAAGTAAATAGTGACTTTATTGTTTCATTTGGGAAAGTAAACCACTAGTCATAATTGTATATTTTCTCACATTTTGTTCTTGATTAACCCTCTATTACACTACTCACTCATTTAGATGGGGTGAGTAAATTATGGCATGAGTGATTCAACCATATCAACTATCACTACCTAGAGAAACTCAATCATCTTGACATGGGTTTAGGTTTTACATGAATCAAATTTTTTGATAGATATTTCTAGGGTTGCATACTTAGTAAGCATCTTAAATATAGTATGACAAAGGTTGATCACAAAGATTTAAACATATATTGGAGACTATCCATAGTGGCATTGTTAGACCATTTCCAAAAATGTGATTTAATAGGACTAAATACATGTTTAATTTTAATGATGACTTTTTTAGGTATTATTAGGTGTATTTTATTAATTACAAATAAGAGGTCTTTAATAATATTTAGGACTTCAAGGCACTTGTAGAAAAATAGTCAGGTAAATCCATCAATATTTTGTGCACCAAAAATTGTGGTGAGTATGATAGTAACCATTTTGAATACTTATACACTTCAAATGGGATTATATTATAGCATATAATTCCACATAGTCCTCTCTATAATGGTGCTATAGAGTATAATAATAAATCTTTGAAGGAAATGGATAATTATGTGCTACATTATAAGCTTTTTGTACCTTAGTGTTGGTTTGAGGCCATCAACTATGTTTGGTATATATAGAACCAAGTTCCTCATAAATTATTGAAGGGATTCACTCCTTTTTAATCTTGGAGCATTTGGAAACCAAAATTAAAGAACTTATAACTTTTTGGATCTCTTATTATGGCTCACATTTCAAATAATAAATGTAACGGAATACAACCTCAACATCACCCTTGCATCTTCATTAGATATCATGAGGATGTTAAGGGATACATAATTCTCCATCCCAAAACTCATGAGATTTTCATTAAGAGGAGTGTTCATTTTCTTGAGGGTCCTTCAAAATCCACACCTAAGACCTCTTCCCATTCCTTGGACACACCAAAATTTGATGATAGTTATGATAATTTAGAATAGTTTGAATAGCTTCCTAATGATCTAGATTATTATTTTAATTTTTATGATGAGATTAGTGATAAGGATTACCCTCCTTATCCTATAATATCTTCCAAGGATGACCAATCTACTCCTTACTCTCATAGCACTAGTCCTATTTGGGATAGATAGACACTACTAAGTGTTGACCAATGGGTTGGAGATTCATTAAACACCAAGGGATACCATTCACAATTATAGGTTTCCACACATGATTTCATTGTACCTAATTTATATCTATAGTCATTTCATGAGGCATCAAGCACTCTTGAGTACGATACTATGGAAGAGGAATATGGCTCCTTATTAAGGAACAACACTTGAGATTTATTCCCACTTCCTAATGGAATAAAAATTGTTCAATGTAGGTAGATCTACCATATAAATTTCATAAGATATGGGTCCGTAGAAAATTTCAAAGAATATTTGGTAGAAAAGGGTTTTTTTTAGGTACCTATCATTGACTATACTAAGACATTTACCCTAGTTTTTAAAATGAACTCAATCTAACTCACTCTTGTGATTATTACATCACATTATTCAGATGTTCATTAGGTGGATGTGAAGAGTACCTTACTTCAAAGTGACCCCAAAGAGGAAATATACATGTAGAAACCATAAAGATGTGTGGAATATTCTCCCTTAGCTTTCAAACTTTATAAATCTATGTATGGTCTAAAATAATCTTAGTGATCTTTGTATGCTAATGTGTAACTCCTCTCTTGTTTTGATTGGGCTAATCAAAATCCATTTTGATCTAAATTTATACTTATTTTGGTAGGATGATTCACTATTTTTCTAGTTATCTACGTGGATAACCTATTGATCATAGGGATTTCTTCATCCACCATCATAGTAGTGAAAACTACTTTTTATGATAGATTCTCAATGATTGACTTGGGCATTTTTGATTAATTCCTTGGGATTGAAATTACTCAATATGACTTCAAGATCGCTATTACACAATCCAAGTATTCTCTTTAATTTATGGCATGATTTAACATGGATGACTATAAGCTAGTTCTGACTTCTTTTCTATTCGGTGTGAAGCTTGAGGCTAAATATCCATCTCCTTTGGTTGATGCTATCTTTTATAGATAAATTTTTGGTAGTCTTATCTACCTTGCACACAATAAACTTGATATTTCATATATAGTGGGCATATTCTCCAAATTTATGTAAGAAATACATGAGCTACACTATATATGAGCTAAGTGGATTATCCACTACATTCAAGATACTCATAATTTTAAAATGAACTGTAGAACTAGAATCGATATTAATTTAATTGCTTACACATATTTAGATTGGGTTGGAAACATTTAAAATAATAAGTATCTTTTAGTATATTATTTCTCCCTTCATTCAAATCCAATTAGTTAGTCTATGAATAAGTATAAATATACTACATTATCTTCTATTTAAGTAAAAAACAAAGGAGAAGTTAATGTTTCTACTAAGTCTATTTGGATTTATGGGATTCTCATTAAATTTGGCACCTAGTTTTGATGACCAATAGTCATCTTATTTGATACCAAAAGCACAATCTAAATCTGTAGGAATCTAGTCCTCCATCAACATACTAGGAATATCAAGCTTCACATGCATTTCATTTGGAATCTCATCCATGAGTAGGTCGTTGATCTCTATTAAATTCAAATAATGGAGTAAATTACTTATTTATTCACCAAAATTTTCATGAAATCAAGTATATTCATTTGTGGGCTCTTCTTGAGGTTTGGGTAGTTCTGGCATTCTCCTCTAGGGGAATTTTTTTGTACTTGGGTAACTCATTAGGAATTTATGTCAGGACCCAGTTTTTATACACACCTAAGCTAATATTAAGGGAAAGTGTTAATGTAGGTTTTTTTTTCCATTTAATGGTTTTTCACTATGCATGTTTAATTACCTTGCATAGCTATCTTTGTAGATCATTTTGAAAGATAATCCCACATTCATGAAGATGTGAGTACATGTTCATATTTAAATAAATAATTTACATTCTTAAATATTTTATTATTAATGATGTTAATGATAATATTGAAATATTTCAATTATTGAGTCATAAGCTTCTTTTGGCTCTTGTTTGATTTCTCTACTACACACAGGTAACATCTTCATGCATTTAATCCTATCTAGACTGATCCTTAATTATTGCTCACTCCAAAAGGAAATCATTCCAATATTTTTTGATGTACTAATTTTGGTATGTCAACAAACAAAATTTCCAAAGATTATTTTTTGAAATGTGTCTAGTATATGTGTTGTATAACTAAACTTAATGCATTTGGTTAGAATAATATTTGAGTCTACTATCATAAAATTCCTATTTGAAAATAAATTATAATAATATTTATCAAAAAAATTAAAATTTAATATTTATATTCATGTACAAAAGGGATGAAAAAACATAAATTTGATTTTAAATTATTGTCCATTTAAATTCAATAAGTTTCACAACACATTTTAATTGAAGCTATTAAGATGAAATAAGAGATCTAGATTTTGTTTCCAAAATACACTTCTAAAAGTGTAATCCATCATAAATAAAAAATATTATGGATATATCTATGCTTAAAATTGAGTCGGTAGAACATATATCTAATATATTTTTTAAACATTCTCATTTCAATGTCTCCTTTGAGAAAAGAAGACACTAATTTTTTTGATAAAAAATGTATTAATCATGTCAATATCAATGTTTAACATCCCAATATCAATGATATTAATCAAACTACTCCAATAAAAAAAGAATATCCATGTGCTATAACATTAGAAATATATTATTTTATTTTACTTTATTATAACTTAAAACTTCTTTTTTTTTTCCATTTATGAAGCTGACAAATATTCAAAGGCGTATGTTACCTTAGTGTGAAAAAAAAAACTTAAAAGAAAAAAACAATACATAAAAATATGAAATATCATGAATACCACAATTATTAAGGAGAATGAAAAATGATAAAACAAAAATATTATATCATTTTTAACAAGTATACATTTACATCAATATGTAAGTACCACTATGCATAATATATCAAGCTTATGCATTTTACATTATTGCATTGTTTATATTTAAAATTTAAAAAACTAAATATTAAAAATATGTTATATATATTCAAAAACATATATAAAAACTATTTACTTTTAACATTTGACAAAATTTTCATTCTTTTTTATTGAAATTTTACATGCATGATGAGGACAATTATTTTTTCCTTAGGATTTATAACTATGATGACCATTATTTTAAAGTTACACCCAAGTTCATACTTTATAGCATGATAGACACTATCATAAAAACACATAGAAACCTCTAGGTAAAGGGCCACTAGTACAAAAACTATGCAAATAAATAAAATATTATTCTAAAAACATTAATTGAGCATTCACCATCAGTTTTATCTTTGTTGATGTACTGCTTGGTTTTCTACAATGAAAAATATTTATGATAAATTATGACTTGTTAAATTGTATTCTCTCATAAAGTGTGGTGTTGTTAATGTTATCAAATCCATGGATTTATTTTCCATTGCACATTTTTTCATGTTTTCCTATATTTAACATTCGATAAAAATATGTAACTACAAAGTACAATAACTTTGAAACATGTTAGGTCTCAAATAAATTGTTAATTATTAAAAATATTAAATTTTAATTTATGGTGAGTAAACCAATAAGAATAAAGATATATTTAATTTCATACAAAATCATTGTTTTTACTTGGTCAAAATTGATAATAAGTGATAAAAGAAATATATTATACATTATTGTATTTAATAGAATCTATAGATGTTAGATAACATAGATAACTTAACAATTAATTAAAACACACAAGATTTCTAGCATAATCATTCATCCAATATTCACTACATTTTATGTAATGAAACTATTGCACATTATATTATGTCTCAAAATAAATACATCATTGCATATTTTCTATTTGATATGGTAAATTTTATGGGTTTTGAAGATCCCAAAACATAAAACAAAAGAGTGAAAGATGAATCATTTATGCACAAAAAATATGCCTAGCACAATGGGGTAGGCATAACAATAACATGCCAAAAATAACTAACATGACAAAAAAACTAGCATTTCTACCCAACCACTTTATGTGAATTAATAGTGATCTTCTACTTTCTTTTTGACTTCATCAACTGTCTTCTGTGGTTTTGTTTTGAGTCCCTCTAAGTCATTAGTTTCTACCTAGATTCCCCTTGAGTAGAGAGTCATACAAGAAGGTTATAACATTGCTTTAGTACCTTATTTATTTTTTTAAACCATTGTCTACCCTCATTTATCTTCTAAAATAGCATGGGGTGGGGATTTGTCTTCCAATACTAGGTCTTCAAAACTTTCTACCCTAGATAATTCCAAGCTTGGGAATTTATCAGAGGAGGAGAGTGTTGTGGCAGGGACTACCATGTTCATGGATTTCCTTGGAGAGATTAGGTATTTTAGTAGAAAATATTCAAATTAAGTAGTGTTTTTAAGGTCCTAATTTGGAACAGAGGGTTCATGATCTTCCAAAGGTGACTCATTGGCAGAACCATCTGGATCTTCTTCAGCATCCACTTGCAGGAGGTCAATGTTGCA
This sequence comes from Torreya grandis, assembly GCA_037957365.1. Classification (NCBI taxonomy): domain Eukaryota; kingdom Viridiplantae; phylum Streptophyta; class Pinopsida; order Cupressales; family Taxaceae; genus Torreya; species Torreya grandis. Next base: position 176,034 of record JARHVA010010207.1, read on the forward strand.
ATCTTTTCATGAAGAGGATTCATAATTTTTTTCTTGAGGTAAATATAATTTTTAATTAAGTAGAATGTATTAAAACAACTACGACAATGAAATAATAAACCTTCACAGTCTAGGGGTTGGGACAAAGATCAATCCCTAACTTGTAAAGTGATATTTTTAGGAAAATTATTATAGGTGTCAATATTCACTAAAATTTTGGAAAAAGTAGTGTGATAAAGATGATAAATATCAGGATGCATTTTTAGGTAATTAACCAATGAATTAAAAATATCATTTAGACTAGATCTAGTCCAAAACTATAGAGGAAGATAGGTAAAATGAACCCAAATGTGTTTTTTATTAAGTGGTTTTGTGAGGGGTTAAAGGTAGGGGGCCATGGTTTGATGACAAAGGGGTGGTGATTCAAACATTATAAATTGATTTTAATCTCTTCCTTGTCTTCAATATTATGTAAGAAAATAATAAAGAATCTTTTTACACAAGGGTAAATATTAAGAGTACTTGATAGGAGGGGTTGCCAATGCTTCAAGATTTAGGCATATAACTATTGAAGTTTTGGTCAGTAATCCATGAATATATAGATGAGACCTTTTGTTGAGAATAATTCCTTTGATCTAATCACTTTTCTAATCTCCTCCTCATCAAATATCATAATAGGGCCAGAAGATGCAGGTTTGAGAGGTGTTATATCTAAAAATGGAGTTGTCTTACAAGATACTACCTTGGTGAAGGATATATACTTTGAAGGATCTATCACAGCTTCCATTTCCATGACATCCAAGAATTTATTTTTAGTAGGGGAGCTTCTACCATGAACAATAATGGGAGTAACATTAGTCTTCTACCTGGTGATGGCCTTATTCCCAAAATAGACAAACATAGATGGGCTTCTACCATGAATATGAAGGGAAGAAACATCAATCTTTCTTGCAGTGATGGCCATTTGCCCAGAGTTTCTAGATAAAGGAAATATTTTGCCCTGAGCATGAGGGGAAGTAATGATGGTATTCTATGTAGAAATGGTCATCTACCTAGAATATCTAGATAAATAAGGGTGTATGCCATGAACATGAAGGGAAGTAATGTCAGTATTATACATAATAATAACCATTTACCTAGAATCACCAAATAAAAAGGATCTTTTGCCATGAACATGAGGGGAAGTAGTGATGGTCTTCTACACAATAATGGCCTTCTACCCAGAATCACCAAATAAAGTGAATCTTCTACCATAAGCTAGAGGGGAATCAATGATGGTATTCCACATAGCGAAGGCATTCTACCAAGAATCACAAGACACAAGAGAGATTTTACCAAGAGCATGAATGTAATAAATAATGGTCTTCTTCAGAATGATGACCGTTTATCCAAAATCATCAAACTTAGGAGAACCCATGTTTAGATTGGTGTTCTAGTTTTCCCACTTGAATTGAAATTAGAAATGTTGAGGATCTTCAACAATGGTCGGGAGTGAGAGGATGATGTTTATTTTTAACAAGATACGTAATCATATACATCATTCTATATTTATTTGATCATCATAATTTAATTTTCATTTGAAAACATAATTTCAGATTCATTTATAAAATCAATGATTTTTTATTAATTAAAAAATAAAACAATAATTTTATATATTGATTTGGCCGTCACAAGTTAATTTTCATTTTAAAACATAATTTCAAATTCATTTAAAAATAATAATGATTTGTTAATATTTAAAAATAACTTAACAATTAATATATCTAATATTACATATAAATATAAAAATGCATTTAAGGATTAAAAATAAATTATATAATATTTAACACTCTTTGTAGATATTGTATGCATGTGAATAACACAAACTAAATTGTGCACTCAAATTCCTAAGTTTAGGCCAATACAATTACCATAATTGATGGGGGATAGGTAAAACCACAAATTGGGATGATTATTCAATGGAATGAGATTTGGAGTAAATGTTGGATAGGGATTATCATGATGAAACTTTAATACCTTTGTATCATCATGTTTCTCATTAATAGAATCCAAATATGTAAATATATAAATCTAAGGTCTTTTAATGTTTGAGATTACAATGATGTGAAGCCCTTGATCAATATTAGTATTGGTCAAATGGTGATAGTTAGGTTGAATGTCTAGACTAACGATATAAACTCTATTGGCTTGAATACACATTATAAATGCCATACATGAGTATGAATGATATATGATGGGATTAGACTTGATGAGAAGAAAATAAGGTAAGAATATAATCATGAATCACATTTTATTAACTACTTTGAGTTTGAAGGATGATATGAGTGATGCATTAATATTTTTTTCACTTATAGGGAACTAACAGTGTGGATAGTGAGGTGGTGAATATGTGAAGCATGAAAAACCTCAATTATTAATTTGCAACTAATGTCTAATTATTGTTGATTTTAGGACTAGGTCCTCTAACCCTAGTAAAAATACATTATCAAACAAGACTAGGTGTCTCAGAAAGTGTCATTCAAAGGAGACATGATAAGGTGTGAGTGTGTGATATTTTTTAGGAAATGTTTTGTGAAAGGACTTGATGTACCATTGAATCATGGTTTTAGGATGTTTTTGATTGGCTTGAAAAGGATTTTTTAAGTTAAATTTTTTCTGTTATTTTTCTAAATTTTTGACTAATATAAAAGTTAATTACTTGGTAAAAATAAATAAATGAAAGTAAAGAATGATAAATAAATAAAAATAAAATGAAAGAATTTTTCTTTTTTGTTATTTTTAACCCACTATTTAATTCATGCAAGACAATGAAATAAAATCTACTTTAACAATGTAAGTGTTTTATGCAAATGAAACTAGAAAGTTCTATAACTTACCTTATTCAATAATATTCAATCTTGAATAAGGTAATCAAGTAACAAATATGATTAGAAATATATTAAAATCAGGTTCATGACTAATAATGGATCCATTAAATCTAAACTAACAAATCTCTTATCCCTCTATGGAAAATGGTAGGTTTTTAAGGCCTCTAATCAAATGTCATTTTGTTATAACCCTAGCTAGATATTATGATTATAAGTAATATTAATCAATCTAATCTACTAAATAACTATGTAAGTTAATTTATTAAATTTGTATATGTACGTTAATCTAGTGCTCACCAAATCTTGTGGCACAAATGGGGAACATAATAAACATGTAAAAATAAATATATTTAAAATATAAAAATAATCTAAGCAAGGAGAGAATTAACTCTATAAGATATAATTATATAAATATGAAGGGTTAGGAATATACTTACCTTGTTGAAGTGAATAGGTGGTGCCTAAATATCTCCCTTAACTAATGGTATTTTGTAAGAGGTCTTTGTACGGATATAAATATCATAAGGATAAATCAGCTCTAGGATATAAAATCTCTCTTTTACATCCAAGACCTACAAAATATTAGTGTTACTTCTCCAAGGTAAAAAATTAAGCATTAAAACCCCTTGTTGATTGTATAAGTAGATTTATGAAAGTGATGATATGAAATTGAATGATCCTCTATTAAAAATGAAATGAAAGGGGGTATATATAGCCATGGATTTACCATAAACCCTATAAATATTTTAGCTAATTTAATTGGCCTAGTTAACCTTATTATGTGGGAAATAGAGTTATTAGGTCTTAACCATGTCAACCTAGGCCAACATAGTTACTAATGTGTGTTAAACCTAGAATAGGTTTGGCATGGTCGACTTAGTAAGAAATAAAGAATGTATATATTATTTTATAGTGTTCTTGATCCAAGTGAATTTTATAATGTTTTTAATGTATTTACTCCATCTCCCATGACCAGATATAGGTGTCCTAGCATTCAAAATACTCACCTACAATTGAGTAAGGAGATAGTGATGGGATACTTAGGTAAGTATATGAATGGGGTTTTAATGCTTAGATAAATAGATATGACTAATGTATATTAGTTTTAAGTGGTGGTATACATCTTGAAAATTACCAAAGGTCTATTAACCCCTTTCTCGATACACCATTTAAGGTGTGAACTTAGAGATATTTAGATTTGATGGGTATACATATGGAGTGCAAGTAACTGATGGTTTATTTTTGAATTTTTACAAGTTTTTATTGGACAATATGATAAATTTGAAAAGTTAGACGGTGGGACAAATATTTATAACAAAATTTTCCCAAATAATTTTTAAGGTAGAGTAGACAATAGGTTATTCAATGGTTAAGTCCCATAATTAGTCATTAATACCTAAGGCATTAATAATAAATATTTAAAAATTCATCATAAAATTTGAATGTATTCAACTAGGCCAACTCAGTTTAGAATGTGAAGGTGTAAGAGGGTGGCTAACTACATAGAAGATGGCCAATGTAGTATAATCCTAAGTGGTAGACTACTTATATGAGGGTTTGTCTAGTTTATAATTTTTATGTAGTCAAATACATACATACTAATTGATGTAGTAATGTACATATGTGGCTAACATAATCATTTAATAAATGTCACTTCATATGAAGTGACTGACATGGTCAAATGCATAATATTGGGCCATCTTAGTCCATCTTTTGTGCAACTTAGTATAATTCTTTTAATTTTTGACCAACATAGTGAAGTATGTGGTCGATGTTGTATAAAGTAGTAGAAAAATTATAATAAAAGGTTGATAAAGAAATTAATTTTTAAATTAAGTGTATTTATAATTAATTATAGAGTGTATTTTATTTATTATCTTAAATTGGGAATTAATACATCCTTTTTTATTGGTATTTTACAGAGATGACAGAGACTTTGGTCCTTAATAGATTTAACATGGTTACTTCATTTATTTGTTATATTTATGGGAGATCACTCCACATAACTGGCATCATTGGTTTTTGGTGGCATCAATAAAATGTATATGATCCCTCTGATTGTTGATTTAGTTATGATGTTTATAGTAACATGGGAGTGAGTAACCAACAATTTTATATGGGAGTTGGATAGGGATACGATAGAGGTTGTTAATGCTTAGATTAAACTTCTTATTAGTGGAAATCCTATCATTTTGGGATAATTATGAGATATATTTAGAGAGTCAAGCCTTGTCCTATGGTTGATTGGCTTTGAGAGATATTTTAATGGATTTAATGTTTGATTACTAAATGTGTGTATATATATGCCATTGTAAATATCTAAAAAGAATTTATAGATCTTGTGACATCACACGTGCTTTTTTACAAGTCATATTGGTAGGTGTTATTATGTGAAATTATCTTGTGTCAGTACATTTTAGAGTAGGGTACCTTATATGACCTAGGGTCAATGATTTGGGTGGAGTTAGTATATGATAGGTATGGAATTCTATCTTATGGATAGAAGACTATGGGTCACTTTTTTTGTAATGGTATCTATGAGATATTTCCCATATACCAACTAGTTGGGTATCCACATGTTGTTGATGATAGAGTACCTTATGTTCTTAGGTGGTGATAGGACCATGTTATATATGATGTACCACATACTCCTGCTCTATGGACTATCACCTATCATGACATTCTATGGTATACCTATGTAGATATTACTGGTAGTTAGTTGACTTGGCCTATAGTTACTTGTAGATTAGCTCATTTTCATATTGCCAAACACTATACATGCTGGGTGGAACCATAACCTATTTTTCACTTGCCCAAACAATTTAGCTTTCCACATTCAGTAGTTCTTATAGTAGCATTTGACTATTAGTTACATTATGCTATATATTTGATATGTATTGGAGGAATAGGAGTACTTTTGAATGTACCTATGATTCAGTCATTATGATTGGGACCTTAGATTGGTCAATGATGATAGCTAAAGGTAGAGATATTTATTATCAAAGAGGTATCAATTACAGATGTGGATATGGTAGTGGCTGGTGCTAAGGATGTAGATGTGGATATTCTTGATCCATAATAGGTTTTAAATTTAACACTACATAGACCTTAATTATGGAGACATCTATGAATGTTAGTAGATACAAAAGAAGAGGTAGCTGGGCATGGAGGTCCCACCACCCAGACAACATAGAGTTGGATGATAGAGCATCAGATCTATATGGGACCATGACATGTTTGAGTTCTTGATCGTGGTTTTGTATCACCTTAGACCCATGCTGCTATATATGTAATTACTAGTCATGCTAAGGAAGAGACTGTTTTTAGAGATACCTTTATTGGTAAGTGTTTGATTTGAGTTTTAAACTAGATATATAGTTGTATATATATTTATTTAGCTAAATATTTGGATAATTAATATATATACAAGATATAATGTAGATTTGGTTTTTTTAAGATACTACAAAAGAAGAATTTATATGGGTTATTATAGTATGATCTTATCATCATGTTATTTTGGATGGTGTACTATCATAAAATGATACTATAATTAATGTTAATCCTATTGTACCATATGCCCTATAGTATACTAGTTTGTTTTAGTTGATTAGTGAGGTAGTAAAAGATTTACATATATGAATATATGCCACTCAATTACCACTTGGAGTAGGATATGAATAGTTGCATTCATGGTAGATAGTAGTAGAGGAGTAAGATACTCATATGGAGATAGTAATGTGGCTAGCATAAATATAGGCCTATATGGCCAATCTACATGGATAGACTGATGGCCTTCGATCCCATATGGAGTAGTTACACTGGACTATTTGGAGGGGATAATCACAAGAATCTATGGGTAATGTGGTTCATCCACAAAACATACATGATGGAGCACAACCTTAGAGCCATTGATATCATTATATTTTTATCATGTTTTTTATTATATCAGACATTTGATCTATATATATATATATATATATATATATATATATATATATATATATATATATATGGTTATAATTTTTGATATTGACCATAGATGTCTATGAATGTATAATTTCTTTCTAGCACAAGTGTTTTAGATTTTTTTATATGATATGAGAAAATATCTAATATGTTTTGGATTCTTTTTTAGAAATTTGTGAAAAAATGCATGGTAAAAAATAAGGATAAAAGAAAATTCAATGTAAATTATGTAAAAAGGACAATATAAAGAGAACAAGAAAATGTAGCACACACAAAAGCATGGTGAGAAATATGTAAAACATAAATAAAGGAAATAATTTTTAAAATACATGAAGTATTTGAAAATTTATTATTATAAAACACATTAAATTAATATAAAAAATGTGTAAGATTTAAATGTTTAAAAAATAAAGAACATAAAACATATGAAATCAAAGTTGGGAAGTATGTAAAATAAACTACAATGTAAAACACATAGAAACAAATAGTTGGAAAAGCATGAAAATTGAAGAGAGATTTGAAAGTTAAGATAACATAAAATATAGTAAATTACAATAGGAAGTATTCCCCTGATCTATGAAACAAAATGTAATACATTCCAAAATAAAAAAATTTAAGCATGTAACACAAAATTCAAAGAAAGGTAAGAAGTAAATATCAATATTGATAGCTATTATTATGACTAATCATGGCATGGGGTTATTATGAATGTATTGTGAGGAAGGTACATTCCTAGCAAAGATCTTACCCTACAACTCATAGAATAAAAACTAATGAATTAAATTATGATATTGGGAATATTTTTAGGGAATAAGGACGTGTTTATGAAGAATACCTAGAAGTATCCAAGGTCTTACATTGTAACTCACAAAAGGAAACTCTAGGGGTATGATCAATTACCAAAACATATTCATCAAGGAGGAATATTGAGATTGTTGCAATGAAGTAAGGAGTGTAAAATGTGTGACATGGTTTTTATAATAAAACCTTATTAGACATGAGGCATATTAGGTAAGTATGACCATACTAAGAGTCTAATGGATGCCAAATATAGAAAAAAATTGTTCATAATAAGCACAAAACTTTATGGGAAAATAACTGTAGTACTAAGATAAACTTATGAAGGTTAAATATGGAATAAAATAAAAAAGGACCTACATTACCACATCATGTTTATAATTTCTCAAGACCCCTTGTAGATTCATTGGTATATTATTAATATTGGGTAATTGCATGAGAAATTAGGTAATATTATATATAATTTTGAAATCTCCTATCCTAATCTACTAACCTACCACACCTCATTGAACCTCATCTCTACCTTGAGGCCAAATTTTGAGTTTAAGCTTTGATTCGCAATAGGATATGTTCTTAAATATGCATCATATATTTTAGTATGATCTTAACTTTGAATGTTAAATTTTTCATTTTCATCATTGCCTTTTATTTAAATGATTTAGATTTTAACATTTTATGGATTTTATTATTCTTCTTCCATATGGATTTGGAATAACCAATGATTAGTAATAAAAGTGAAAAACATAAATTAGTTTTAGTTTTTGGTTATAGGATAAAAAATACCTAGAGGTATTGACATGTATTCCTAAGCAAATAAGCTTTCCTAAAAACTAGCATGTGATCTCAAGTCTTATCCTTATATTTGCTTGGTATGGAAAAGGGAATAAAATTGAATTTATGGAGACTAAAAGAGTCTTTGTATGTAGTGATACAATGATAAGTATTATAATTAATTGATTATATGTTAAAGATACGATAATCAAGGGGTGTGGAATTTAATAACCATGTCACAATAATAACTATCTTTTTTTTAAATGATAGGACAAACATAAGACAAATAATTTTCAGAAAAAACAAATCATGGAAAATAATTTAAACCATAATATTAATTCATGGGTTATTCATTGTAAATCATTTAATATGTGAAAGATTAAATAAAATAACCAACAAGACATAATAAATAAGTAAAACTCAACCTCCATATATACTAATAAATCAAATATAAATCATATAATAGTGTGATAAATAATGTGATAGAACAATATGATATTTTCATAAATAATGATAAGTCTCATTGAAAATATCATCCATGACATCTAACATATCCTTGCGTAAATGAATTTTTATGTTAATCAGAGTCTCATCAATTTTTACAGTAATTCATGAAAATACTTATTGTCATATCATGTTTATAGAGAAGGTAAGTATGCTATAATCAACATGATGCTCTTGTGTTACCTCCTATGTGGGATACTTAGTGTGAGTAAAAGGTGTTGAAATGAAAATGCTATATAAAAATATATGTAAAGGTGTAGGCTATGGATAAGGAAGATCCTTTATCCTTGAATGTCCTAAATCATGACACTGAGTTGGTGAAGGTAAAGGCCATGGAAAATCCTCAAAAAAACTATTGAATCACTCAACATCTATCAGTATGGTGTGTAGTGCAGTAATGATAAAGATAATAAACATCCCTATAATGATGAATATACTCTAAAATTACCTTAGGAGGTGGTATACTCTTACCTTTTAGTTGTGTTATAGCTAGATAAAGTGTATCAATGTATTACCTAAGTTGTTAGTAATTAGTAGAATAATTGTTACATATACCATGATAGAAATAAATATGTCTGGTAGTAGATGGTAAAGGTTGGTTATATATGGTAGTATAAGAATAGGAATACTATTTATGTGCAATATAATCCTTGGACCAATGATTGAAAACTTCATGGATTTCATAATAAGGCTCATTTTCCCATCATAATAGTAGAGGATCAAGCTTAGACAAAGGTAATATGCCATCACTAATAGGAAAGCTCAAAATAAGATCAACACTAAGTTGAACCACATAAATGGATGAACTTGTAGTGGGTTAAAATAGTTTAGTTTACATATATGGAGGAATTAAGATAGAAGGATCATGGAATATAGAAAATTGATAAGGTCTTATCACAAATAGTCTATAAGAATACTCTGAAGAGGCTTAGTAGTGACTAGAGGATTTGTGTTTGTGTGTGCTCCATATTGGACATGTGAACATCAAAATAACTAATATCATGTATTATAACAAGATAAAGAATGAAAATAATAGAACTAAGAGAGTGTTGTAAAGAATAATAATATTTAATCATCTTTACATCTTTAACTTAAGCAAAGCCAGCTAAAAATAGATGTCTAAAGAATATGCATCATCATAATTAGGATCATAAATGTTAATATTACATGTGTCAACGATTATATTGGTCAAATAGGCATGGTGATTAGAATTATTAGTTTTTCCTATGGTAACTATAATTTTTTCATATGGTTGTTGACAAGATTGAGGTCGTAAAGAAAGAGGTAATTGAGTGATTATATTAGGAGAGAAATCAAAAGTTTTGATTTTTAAACTTATCTCATCTAGTTCATCATTATCAAAATATAAAATGTTATTTGGTATGTTTCTTATTAATTTAAAATGACCATTATAACCTCTAGTAGAATTGATGGGATAATTAAAATATTACAATTCATGAAATGGGATCCTAGGTAGGGTTTAATGGTGGGTATTTTAAAAACACCTCTTTCTTAGAATTATTAAAAATTAGAAGGATTAATGTCTCTTTAAATCTTGTATATATCACCATTATAGTATAATTCAACACATTAGCAAGATAACGAGGTAACTATTGTCATGCGATGTGTCCAAGGTCAACCTAGTAACATATTCCAAGAGTGTGAGAAGTTAAATATCAAGACATTCACATATACCATGACTTTGGGGGCATAATAATAATCCAAACATGACATAATAGAGGAATTTATCTTTGGTCATATCCTTGGCATGTACTATACATGTATTCAAGATTACATTCATAATATCTACGTGTTTTAATAAAATTAATGGAAGTAAGACAAGTGTCTGATCCTTCATTAATTAAAACATGTTTGACTTGTTGATATCCTATTTGTATGGTAATTAATAATGGTTGATGATCTACACAAAGAAATATCTCATTAGGGAATTTTATTCAAATGGAAGTGTCCATTGTTTCATCAACATGAATATATATTTCTTCACACTGTTGAAGAATGATATCTTTAAATAATAACAAGTTTGCTTCTTTCCCCATGGGTAGAGGATGAGGGATGTTCATTTTAAATAATAATTTCATTAGTAAATTATGATGATGAGGAGAAGTTTTGTATAGTTTATAATAAATTAATATTATATAGGAGATGTGAAATTTACATTATGGGATCCCATTCATAATAACCCATTACATTATTATTGGATAGAGGTGCATAATGTTGCGATAAATCCTTGGAAAGTGGTTTTAAATTGCATTGAAATTTATGTTGATAGGGTATGTTTATTTTAGGTTTGGTTAATATGGGTTAATTAGTTGAAGGTACTTGTGCTATCTTAGGATATGTAGTTATATCTTTGGTAATTTCTTTTGTTTCCATAAAATAAATACCAACAAATGTTATTTGGGTATCCACATTAGGTATCATAGTTTTAGGGTGATTAGAGATTATATCAATGGTATAAGAGGTCTTATAAATTTACATTGTTGGAGCTGATAACTATGTGTTTGTTGGTTCCTCATTACCCAATTCTATGAGATGGGATGGGTAAGAATCTTGAATGATGCAAAACATTAGGAAATTGTTATAGTTGGAGGTTAGGTATAGATCAATTTAATAAAACACTCTCCTCATGTTATTCATTTTGAAAACATTATTGATGTTGATGTTAGGATATATAGTACTTTCAACATTGTTGGTATTAGGAGGTTGATTGGTGTTATCTCGATGGTTAGGAAGAGGATCTTTATAAATGGCTAAGTGAGCATTGGCTTGATTTAAGTATTCATTTTCTGTTTTAGTTTCATTATCCTTAACTTCTATTTCATAATATTGTTGAAGTGTAAATATAAGTTATTCGTGCTCAAATTTAGGTCTAAGGAGATAATCCAAAGATTTTTTTTTAAATTAGTGACAGGTTTTGTGAGAATGGCCCCAACTTTTATGAAACCAACAAAATTTGTGGCGATCATACCACTATTTAATAGGGCATGTAGGATCAAGATATCCTTGGGAAGACACGGAATAAGCTTTTGAATTTTATACTAAAGAAAGAGGTCTATGTACATACTTATTGTTTTATTGATAAAATGTAGAACTAGGATGAAAATTGTTATATTTGGGCATTGAAAGATTATGATCCATGGTATTGTTATGAGTAATGTCTTGGATAGTGTGTATGGATTCATAATTATTCATAATAACATCATTAATTACATGTTAATTATCAGAATTCACTAGCATTTGAGTTCTCATGGAGGGGTGTAAAGGTGAAAACTGACATATAAGTAAACATTGACATTTAGCTTGGTTCAGGGCCTCTTCCAAGGATTTTGGAGAAAGGGTCCTAACATGATTTTATAATTTATGAATAAGAGAATTAGTAAATAAATGGAAGAGATTCTAATCCAACATATTATGCTCAACCTTTTTAGATGAGGGTTTCCATCATTTAATGAACACTTATGCTATTTAATATTCTAAATTTTTATAGTTGATAAAGTGGGCAAAGTTATTTTCTGGGAGATCACTAGTTTCAAATTCTTGGACCATAGAATTTAATAAGTCCTCTAAGCCACTAATAGAATGAGTTTTAAGTTAGTTATACAAATCTAAAGTATCACCTGAAAAGGTTTTATCTAAGATTTTTTTGGGTTATTTTACACTTAGTTTCACTCAAATAAGTATTAGTTATGTGCCTGGTACGAAGAAAAACCCAATGAGCTAATGCATCAACATATCACATGAGTAGTGACCTCATGCACTCACATTAGGCATGCAACCTAGATTAGTCACTATAGATTATACCATGTGGTGTTGGATAGACTTAAATTTATCATAATTAGGTGATTGGGTTAGCACATTTATTCATTTTTACTACAAGTATCACTCTAGAGTTAACCATTTAATTCATCTACAGAATCCATGTAATCTATTACAATAAAATTAGATTTGACACCAAAGATATTAACACATCAAGATCCATAGATAAAATAGTGGTTTTAGTGATATGATTTTATAAGATTACAAAGGTATTTAAACAACACTCAATATCTCCAAATTTTTATATTGACAACAACAATAACTACTAAAATTGCATCAACATATTAAAAATAAGTACATAAGTAAATATATGGGGTATTTATATAATAACTAACCTCTTTTAGGATCCATCATTAATACATTATCTATGATAAGATAATTACTATTTCAAGAAAATTAATTCATGATGGGTTGTTACATTTAAGTCCTTTTGATTCAGTCTAACAACCCATATGTATTCTCTCTATGATAGATATTCATGTTTATGCTCCTCCTCCTTTGTGGACCAATGCTAGACTCATGATTATATTAATATTTGATGATTCCATTAATTAATCTTTAATTTTATCCAGATTATGTTTTCTTGTCCTAATATTTGACTTTTCCAAGTCCTATGTCTTACATTCCTTGTTCTTTATTTCCCTATCTTTTGTAACTTAGTTTTATGTGCCAAGGTCTTCTGTGTTATTCTTATATGCCTTTCTCTTCTATGTTATTATTTTACATGACATTATAATGCCCTTGGTTCTTCACACTATGGTTCAAAAAATATATAATATATTAAAACAAAATTTGTGGTCCAAAATCACTCTAGATTAAATCAATAATTTATCTTAAACTACGATGCAACTTATTTAATTAATAAAATCTCAGGACCCACCTATTAAAATTTGTATTTGAATGCCTCCCATTGGTTGAGGGTTATCTAAATATTAGAAGTAATAACTGAACCACCTCATCTCTCAATCATTTCATCTCTTTTTACTTCTCTAGAAAACTATATGCTTGAGTCATCAAAATCTCAAACAAAGCAGTTGTATCTTTGTGGGTGTACTTGAGTAACTATTGTCATCAAATTGTGCACCCTAGGACATTATATGAAGATCCTTAAATTTTATGCAACATTGAATCATCTTTAAAGTTATGGGAAATTTTAAGAGAGATGAGTCTCTAGGATTGAAAAGGGCTAGCTCCCTAGATATGACGTGATGTGCTTATGCTACTAAAATTGCCTAACATGGGTGAAAAGGGAGAGAAAGATACACAAAACAAACCTAAACTAGTAGTTGATACACCAAGAGTTTCTTACATTCATACACTCAATATTTTTATAATAAACTAAGACAATCAAACTAGCCTCACACCATTATTGGAGCTCCCTAGCATTAGTGTTTCTCATGAAGGCAAATAACAACTCAACAAATGAAGGAAAGTGAAAGGAAGGTTATATATGACTCTACCAAACTCATACACACTTGAAGAGTCTATTTTATTATGATAAAATTAATGAAACTTGTAAGCAGATATTTCACTTTGAAAACAAGATGAACTCAATCTATACTTGACTTTCAAGATGGATCACTTCAACACATAGTTCAAATGAACTTATGGTATAACAAAATTGATTTTAATTGGCTGAAATATAAATAAAGGCACAATTTTATTAGGGATTCACCATACCAAGAGTTGGAATCCTTTTTAATATATAAAATGGCTTACATTTATAGAACTTGGAGGAAGAGAGAGAAAAGATAAGTTGAAAAGGCACAAAGGACATCCATCACCAAGTGAATGTTAGTTAAAATTGAATATAAAATAGAGTTAGTGTAATCTATTCCATTTAATGAAGTTTTACGTGTCCAAACAAGTCATAAAGATAGTGAAAAGTGGCACAGAACCTACAAGTTTGGCATAAGAAACTACCTATATGATTTTCCTTCTAAAACTACCCTTATCCATACATATGGTCAGGTATAATTATTGTTATGATAAATATGGGTTACAAAAAAAATTCCACGTGCATTTGATTTATCCCTAACCATCTCTATTCTTGTGGACATATGAAATCATCACTGGGAGTTTTAAAAGGGCTCTTTTATATGCACCGTATCCACTTGTCATTAAAAACTCTTTAATTTTCATAAATTATCAATGCACAAGAGGAAAAAACACTTTTTAAAGTATTCCATGCCATTATTTTCAAAAAAAAAACTTTAAAAGGTCCCCCTAATTATTTTTCACCACTTTCCCAAGTGTTCACTAGTCTAGCTCACTGGACTGGCTAAAAGTGATATTCTTTTTAGGACACTTATAATTTTATTCATGAGATAAAATTCATTTTTGGAGTTATATAAATTGTAAATCTTCCTTACAAAGTTTGTTTCATCTTCTAACTCCCTCTGTAGCTTGCATACCACTCAAAATGGTCAAAATAAGCCTTATTTTCCCCTGATCCATATAATTCTATAAAAATACCATGTGTGAGATCTTATAAGATAAATATTCAACTTATATTTGGTTTTTTAGCCATCCCATTTCATTTTGATTCTTTAAATGCTCTATCTCTCCACTCAAGTCATTATGAGGGGTTTGTAAGAGTTTTTGAGTGACCTGGACTCTTAACCTTTCTTCATAAAGGTTAGAAAATTAACCTTCCTCAAAATACCACTAATGTATCCTAAAGTGCCCTCATAAACAAATGTATTAGGGTCCCATTCAAAAAATGGTGGGAGGTATGAGTGTCCAAAGTTGGCCTTTGAATGGCTTTCATGCCTCTCATGAGGGCCTGACTATGTCTAGAATTAGAGATGGATTCCACTAGATTTTATTATCAAAAAAAAATCTTCCTAACCTTTTATAATAACATGCAAAAATTTTAAAATAATTTTTAGAGCTCAACAAGAGCCAAAAATGGAAGTTACCCATGTTTTGGAACAAGAGTTATGCCTTGCCAATAGGATTATTTGTACTTTATGAACGACAACATGATAATTATAATCATAATTTAATTAAAATATCATTATAACATCATATTTACCCATTTAGGCATCACAAAAAATATTATATTACTTGGATAAGTTATAACTTGAAGTGACATCTCATTAGTTGTTGGGTTTTCATGCTTTCCTACTAGGTCTACCTACAAACCTCATTTTCCAAACCATATCCTTGGAATTAAAGCATCCTAATATTATTAATAATGTTATAACATATGTTTACCAATGGTAAAAACCTCATCAATTTATTATAATGACCTCTAGTTTAATATCTTACTCTTTTTCTGAAAAGTACCAATTTCTTACATGAAAGGAGTGACCTACCTCTAAGATAAAATAGAGGGTATTAGGCATGATTTAATGGGAAAATTGAAAATTTTGGGATATTACAAATTTTATTTTCACCACTTTTACTTAATTATTTCATCATATTCTATGTCTCGGTGGTCCAACCAACTCAATTTTGCCAAAAAGGAGTCAAAAACCCTATTTTTCTATTTTTTTGGTCCAAATATGCCTATATCTTTTATTTTCATGTAATCCCCATTATAAAATTCAACTAAAACATGTTATAAATCTTAATTAAAATATAATTAAGCTCTTTAAGTCCTTATAAATCATATTTTCTATTGAGAATCACCCCTTAACCCTTGGAATAAGGTCCTTTTAGCGTAACTATACAGATTGAGACAACTTTTTTATAGGTGGAAGGGTTTTTTATGCATGGATCATGTTTTAGGAATTTAATATCCATAATTCTCTCGTGATTAATCCTCATTTAATTTAATTAAACTCCCCTTTTCTTGTTAAGGCACCAAACCCTCATAGGCTCCTCCCTTGCTTATGCCCCTGCTTGACTGTGATAGTGGGTAGGGGGTATCCTTCTTAAAAGCCTTTCTTAAGGGATTCATTTAGTATTTTAATATACTATTATATATTCATGTATCCTTATCATTTTTCCAATTTGGATAATTCTTCTCAAAAATAGCATCTTGACCTTCATAGGTCTACCAAATGTTCATGTCTTTCCTGACTGAGACATTCTTAGATTCTTGCCTATAGGTGATTTTTACTTCTCAAAATTCCATAAAAACCATTTTTTGTCTCTCTCTCATCAATAAATTATTTTAATTATATTTTTTACATGTTTTTCTTGAGTTTAAAAAACATCATTAACCCTTGACTAAGACCATCCTTAATAAATAGGCTATAGGTGCCTATTTCGCTTGGCTATAGGTTTCATGGTGGCTGTTTATAACCTCAAAAAGTGTGTATAAGGTATTTATTTTCCTTTATAACATTATAACATCATTTCATCCTATTTTCATGTTCAATTTTACCTCCAAATACGTTCTTTACTCTTGATCATCACCAATTCCTCATCCTAGGTTGTAGGTTTATTGTTCTTAGTCCTATAGGTTGTATTGGAGAATTTGAGTTATGTTTAGGAGTGTGTAAATCTTGTGGAGATTATAACTAGTCTATTGTAATTCATAATAATAATTATCTTCTTCATTTATTTTTTAAACACTATCCTTTGTGCTAAACATTGAAACACTATCCGCACTGCCTCTCTGCCCTATGTATGGACATAGGATGGTCCAAGAGGTCAAAACAATAGTTGTACCCCTTCTCATGTCAACTATTCTCAAAGTTAACTTTTGGGAACCTTTTGATTTTTTTCCCCTTATTATTCATGAAATATGACTTATCAAATTTTTTTTAGAATAAGTACTCATCAAGATCCCTGTAGACAACACTACCTACTTTTAGTGATTTCTTGGCAAATTGGAGGGGTTGAAAATTAACTTTCCACTTCCTATTTAACTCCCAAAATTTTAAGAGGTTTTTTTCTTAGGTGGTAATAAAATATAAATATAATGGTATCTCCTAAAATAATCACACCTTCACTTTGTGGAAACTACAAGAACCCTTAGGACGTCTGTTTGGTCAACTTTGGGATTGAGAACCCAAAACAGTCAGCTCTCCTTTTGGAGTGAACAATATAATTGTAGAAGATTCTAAACCATCATATCATGTAAAATAATACTCTTGTATATTATAGGTAGAATTCATGAGTTCCACTATGTTTTTCACTATTCATGCTCCGTACAAACCTCCATTAAACAAGTATAACCTGACTATGAGCAAACAAGGCAGTAAACTACATAAAAAATGGGCAAGTTAGATTTGGAAGAATTATAGTTAGGACTATTAAAATATTGTTTCATGAATTTAATCTTCAAAAATTAATATCAAGAGAAATATCACCACCATGAAGCTCCTTTAGACATTGGCAAACATAAGATCTACACACCCACAGCTACAAACTTAGAAAACAAGCACCATTTGAGACCTATTTCACAAGAAATTAAGATTTAAGTGTTAGATGATGAAAATATATTTAATATGTATTTATTACATCCTTAAAAAATTTCCCCAAGATCACATAGCTCCATGAATCCCTTAAAGTCAAAAATAGATGCACAATAGTACCCTTCTTGGATGCAATTCTATGAACGTTGTTTATATTGTTATCAATGGTTCATAAATTATAATTAAACAATATAATACTTATTTACATGAAAATTAATTTTAATAATATTATTATCTACCCCTAAGACCATTCTTCTTGACTCCACCTGTATGACCCATAATGAATGTTTGAACTTGACTTTCATTTGTATGTCAAGAGGAAAGTGAATAAAATTGAGTTGTAGATGAATTTTTTTTGTGTAAAAATTTAAAAAAAACATGTATAATTCATTTATTTATGTGAAGAGTCACACCAAAATGTTTTCCAAGTGGCACACTTCCCAAAGGGCCATACAAGTGTCTTTTTCTCACTCTTTGGTTAAGAAAACTACCCTTTTCTAAACAACCTACCATTTATTCAATTATGTAATTTTCATAAATAATTTTAAGGACGCATGGGGGATTAAATCATCATTTTTAACTTTCAAAAATCCCAATAAACCCGTACAAAGCATTAAATGCACTTAAAATAACCTCTAAATGACCCAAAAATGATAAATAGACCTAGGGGACTAATAACCAAATGTAGCATAACATGAAATGACATTAATTAACCCTTGAAACACATTATAACATCCATTTAAACCCCTATACACCCAAAAATTCATGTTTTTTCCTATAGGTGCCCTATTTGGATTATAAAGTCAAACTTGGTCAACAATAACCTAACCACTACCAAAACCTATCCTTGAATCATTAAGAATATTGCATTAAGATATTATTGATGAGAGTTTTTTTGTTTTTCTAGTTCTTCCATGTTCTAGAATACTTTTATGCATTGGGCCTTGTCCTTGATGTTCAATGTGTTTTTATCCAATTAGTGATGATGTTGTTCCTTAGGCATCAATTATGCTTCCAAAATTTTACTCAATCATGTCAATATTATAAAAACCACATATACGATGGGAATAGTGGCACTCAATTTATTCTAAAATGCATGATAAATGTCCATAGCTTTTATATATTACTCTTTTACCCATAACTTCTCCTATTGAGGATCTACCAATTTTTTTACATTTTTTAAGAAAGAGGTCCATGAGCATCTCCAATTTATTGATGGCGTCACCAGTAATGGGAATACCATTCACAAGTGTTGGATCAATCCTCAAAATTTTCTTACATAGGACTAATGTCTTATTTTGAGACATTTTATTCACATCATGTTGTCACTTCAGCTCTTCAATTTTTTCCTCGTTGTTGTACCATTTCATGTGATCTTATCTATACATGCAGACAACCTATCGATGCGTGTAGCGAAGTTGGCCAAAATCATGGTTGTGGAGAGTGTTTTTCCCAGAAACCTTTATGTAAAAAATTATGAGGTTTTCACTTATTTAAGTTAGAAATAATTTCAAGGGATCCACCCAAATCACATATTGAACATCATCCACTTTTGGGATTATATTAGTGATATCCTTTGGTAGCTAAAAGAGGCATTCATCATGACATACCTCCATCGTAATATACAACTCATATTAAGTTTATTGAATGAACTCATGTTCTTGTAAATACTCCCATAAATATAGTTATTTGTTTGATATATCTAATTATAAAATAGAATTAGTGAGAGGGTCCTCATTTTTCTATTACTACTTCTCTAACTCCTACATATGTTACTTACCCTTTTGGGGTTCATGCTTTAGATCTATAACTTTAGGACTCTTTTCTTATTGTTAATTACTACCAATTCCAAGGTCCTAAATGTTAGGGCCTTCCCCTCTACCTATTTTCTCCTTAGGGTTTAAAATTTCAATTTCCATTTATTTCTCATCAACAATCTATTCTTAGTTAGGCTTAGGAGTGGGCACCTTTGTAGGTTTCACTTTCATAGATGCCACACTTATTTTAGGAATCACGAATCGAGACCATTAGGGGAAACATGGATTTAAAAAAGGAATCTTAATAATTCTAAAAAATTAGGATTTATTTCTTATTTTATCAAATATGTTAGTCAAAATAAAAAACAATTCACTTAATTGTATGAGTGAATTGGGTTCATTTGCACATTCAAAACTTATAAAAACACTACAGTTAATTTTTCTTTCTTTTTTATTATCTTATAAACACTCCAATCAATTACATTTTTTCCCTTGCCTAAATTTTTGTTATATTATCTTAGTTTTATTTTTCTCAATAAGTTTATTTTGTCTTAGTTTTATTTCTTTCATCTATTAATTCCTTTGGTGCTCGCATATGTTCTTATGTAAGTGATATTGGACAATCTTGGCTTCTTGGAAATGCAGGTCTATAATATTTGATGTGTAATTTATAGCTCCTCCTTCAACTGACCCACTATAAAAGTTAATATTTTTATATGTATATTTATCCATGTGCATAGAAATTTTTTTATATATTTATGTGCATGAACAAAAAATTCTTGCATTTCATCATTTTTATAAATTTCATGTATCTCTAGTTGATGTCTAAAATTTTGAGGATTTTTATTTTCCCCTCTCCTCCTACTTCTTATTACTTTCTATACCTAACTTAGGTTCAAGTTGAAATTTCAAACAAGTGTTTTTTGATATCAAATAAAATTATGGTGCCCTGAAATTGAGGAGTGGCGTAGATCTAGTTAATGGAGGACATTGCCCTTTAATGATTTATTAAATCTTATTAACAATGATAAAAAACCATGTTTAATTTTAGGACATAAATCTATTGTGGTGATATTGAGGCACATAGGTAATCATTATTGTTATATCATTACTATCATAATGATTTTATGAGGATTTTATTCCTTTTAGATGTGAGGGCCTTCATTACTATAAAATATAAAGGGTCATTTGGAGCTTTAATCACTTCATAATTCTGTGCTCATCCTTTGTTATATTCTCATCCTCTTAATTATCTTACTCTCGATTTTTCTCTCTCCATATGATCTTTTTATAGCTCTAATAATGGAAAATTTTGGGAAATGTGTAAGAAGCAAGGGTAAGAAGCTTGAAGTTAATAAAATTTTAGAAGGGTAGGAAAAATGAAGAAGATGATCTTGAAAGCTTTTTGTGAGTAGAATCAATATCCATTTCCATTGGAATTAAAAATATATTTGACTAATAATTGATGAATTTTATTCCCATTCATTAGTTAAATTGAAACGTTTATGAAGATGTAAAGCTATTAGATATGAACAAGATGGGTAATTTGAAGATATGAAGCCAAAACCATAACCTTTACTATTTTTATCCTATCCTAAGATAAAATGTGACCTTTAGAATCAAGTATATATATTCATTAGAGCATAATTGAAGGTGGAATGTAGCTATTGTAATTATGACTACCTTGATATATCTATATGGAAAAATGTAGGATTGAAAATTGGTTAGTTCATAAATATCACTTCTTTCAAAAATGTAAGGAGATAAGGGGTAAGGTTTAAAACTCTCAAGGATCAATCTTATGATAAAATTAATTTTTTATGATGAACCTCAATTATGGCCCCTCTAAAACTATGACTATGATAATCTTGATGCAAGTAGACTACTTTCTTACTCTGATCGTGAACAATTCTCCTTTAGGTATATTCGTCAATGTCTCCTTTTGGTCTCCATTTAGGTTTGTCTACTATAGGTATATAACTTACCTAAATTCACAATAAGGAAGTATTTTTTTTAGATTACTCTTTTTAACACCCATGAAATTATTCTTCTATTAGTATGCAATATTATTTAACAACTTAGGTTTCTTTAAGACTTGCAACACATGCTTGTATTCCTCTTATCGTTGGCTCACAAGATTTTTGGGTCTCATTTCTCAATATAATTATAACATTATTATATTGTTTTATTCAAAACTTGTGAGATTAATAGAGTTACTAATTCCTTTAAATCATTGACCATTACCTACATAGACTTTATCTTTAACTCCCATTTAGGTATCCATTATATTTATACTCATGAATATTAGTATTTCTCTTATGATTATAGCCTAATTTCCTTTTAGCTGAAGTTTAGTGAGTTACCAATGGAAACAATACTTCATGGTTAGGATGTGAAGTCACTATTCATGTCCACTATTCATGGTGATGTGGATGGTAAGTGATGTGGTTAGGTGATGACTTAGTATGCCCATGGTGGGTGGTATGGCCCATACAACATATTTAATGGTGAAAGGAGGAGGAGAGAGAAATGGGGTGCATCTCTCCACTAAATAACATGGTTTGGCTTATGAAATCATGTGAGGACATAATGATAGTTGATCACATTTTTTTATGTAGGCATGTACTTGTGGATTGCAATTATTTGTGGGCTCTCTTTAGCTATGGTCATAATGTGGGAATATTTTGACTCACACATGTGTTCACATGGAAAAGTGGAAAACAAGGATCACTATACTATATTGAGGTCACATGTAGAGTGGGGTGTATCACATGGGTGAGCACACAAGTGTACACATGAAGTGTTCAAGTGGGAATTATGAGATTCCATTCAAAGGCTTGACCTTACACATGGGGTGGGTGGGGGGGGGGGGGTATGGTTCCCTATTAATGAATAGTGTTCCCCATTATAAGATGGTGAATTTTTCTCCTCTCTCTATTTTCTCTCTATGTTCTAAATGTTATTTATTATCATGATATCTCATTTTTAATTTAGCCTATTAGATTATCCATACAATTCTTGGGCTTGTATGAAGGAGGTTGGATATTTTAGCCTACTTTTGCTTTGTTTACAACCTAAATGCTTCAAGTGAAGCACTGATTTTTTATTTATTTTTGAGTGTTGATAGAGTTTTTGGAGGAGTTATTGTAGAAGAGAGATTGATGTTGTGATGTAATGAAGTCTTGAAAATGCCATTTTTCTTATGTATTTTCCCTACATATTACAATGTTTCCATGTAATATCTATGTAATGTGTCCTCTTACTTATCTATTCTTTATGTAGCTTGTTTTTCACATTATTTATTTGTATTGTAGGTTGTGGTTCATTGATCTAACATGTAGTATCATGTATTTATTCCTAAAATTAATGATATTAAAAATAACTTTCATCATACCTTAAATATCAGAAATAATGGTTAACATACCTTATGTCCTTCCTTGATTGAAGATATAAGTCAGTTAAAAGGTTGTCTCCATTAACCCTATCTAGGCCAAATTTAGGCATACAAACTTTTCAACATATACAATTGAATATAATGGTTTACATAACTAAAAAACACTTGAATAATCTTATCCTCCTTCTATAACATATGTATACAAAAATTTATGTAATTTGGTTTGATAACTTATGAGAAAATTGAGTTTTCAATTGTTGTCAACATTATTTTCTAAGCAACTATAAACAAGCTAAAACATAGTAAAATATAAAATAATTTTGGAGGCTCAAAAATCAATAAAACAATTTATAATGGTTGAAAAACAATCTCTATAACCTAATCCCAAATTTTGACAACCTTTCAATGGATGAAACTCCAAAAAATGAAGTTTTTCTTCTCCAAACTTTGTTCTTAAGCTTAAGAGATAAACATTCAATGACATGATCCTTTATTTATATATTTATTGATGGGTTAAAAACTCAATATCTATTTAATCCTTTATAAATACTTTTTATTAATCTCACTAAATGTTTTTACAACCGTTAGATGGTCAAATTGAGATAAAATTGAAATTTACTACCTTAAACCTTATACTAGGGTTTTTTAAAAATTTTCAGGACCCAAGAGCATTATAACAAGTATTTATTGAATGTTATAAAGTTTAAAATTTTTCTTATCCTTCGATAAATTTATATCAACCCCTATATAAATTTTCTAATCATTCAAAATTTCACATGTTCAAATAAGTATGTGAAATAATAGTGGTTTCTTAGACTGTGACAATTTACCTTTCTTGATAGTCATATATAGAATTTTCAAATCTTCTCTCTATCCTCTCAAATGATTTTAAATTTACACTTTATTGACTAAGATTTAATTATTTACTCTACCATACATTCATACACACTTTATAATTACCTTTTACCTCTTACCAAATTCATAATTATGTTGAAAAGATCTTCTTACTTAGACTGTGTCATAAAAAACTATGTTATTGACCTATATAGCTTCTTTAGTCAATATAAATAACATGAATCAATATTAAGAACACTATAATCATACACTTACTTATTTATCAGTCTAATAAAGGACTAAATGTCACACCAAAACTCTTCCATTATTCATATATCTTTATTAATATGCATCAAAGTTTGTAGATTGTCATTACATACATAGGTCTAAATACCTATATTGTCTTAAGAAAATTCTACCTCCATAATTTATGATTATATTATTGATTTTATTTTTTCCTATTTAATTTTTCAGGCCACATATAATAAGGAATATTCTTATTTTGTGTTTTTTATGACCAATAAGAATCTCTTAACAAACTTGAGATTCTTTCCTACATGCCTAAAATAGTCTTCTAACTATGAATCGTCACATAATGACTTGCTCAAAGTATGATAAGGTCTTTAAAACATTATTGAATAATATAGAATATTTATAAATAATATTATACTCAAAAAATAATTATATATCATGTAAAATCCCCTCCAAATTCTCTTACAAAATTTAATTTTCAAATATAGAATTTTGGCTGCAAAATCTCAAAATGAAACTAGAAGAAAAAATTATGGAACTCTAATTATTTGGACACTTTTAAATGATAAAAATAGGAATTATCATACTCATTAT
Source organism: Torreya grandis (assembly GCA_037957365.1). Lineage (NCBI taxonomy): Eukaryota > Viridiplantae > Streptophyta > Pinopsida > Cupressales > Taxaceae > Torreya > Torreya grandis. Next base: position 200,959 of record JARHVA010010207.1, read on the forward strand.
TGACCTTATTCAACCATTTTTGGACTATTTACATAGCAATTAGGATATTCTTATATCAAATCTTGATAGGATATAATAAAAATTTGGGTGACATAATTCCCTACCACCACCTATAAATTCTTCTCGATTATGTTTTATGATTACCAGAAAATAATTGTGAAACACTTAATTTTCCACCTTACTCTCACACATAAAGGATGTCCTAAATATTTAACATTACCACCCTCCAATCTTTTCTTTGTGGGAGCTACAATAGAATGGAAATGATGATGAAATGAGGTTTTTTAATATTAAAATCAAGGTTTGAATTCTTATCCAAGGTAAGAATTTTCCTCTCTATCTTTGGGATAAGGTGCTTAGTAAAAAAAGGAATATTTTTAATCCATTGTAAATTTTTATTGGATATTTTTGTTGTTTCATTGTTTTTTAAATGATATCCTTAGATGGGCTACTCTGTTTGAAGGTGATATTTTATAGTAGTTTGTGTTTATCCCCTCTTACCATCTTTAGTTCAAAGTAATTTGCGAATTTGGATAGAATTTTGTATATTTTCAATATTCTATGGAAGAACTATTTTAGATTTGTATATTAAGAAGATAAAAGGATTGAATATTAAAGGAAAAATGTTTCCAAAAAGTTGTATGCTTGTATTATTTATTTCTTCCTTTCGAGGCTAAATTATATTTACTAGTGTTTTTGCATGTACCCTTCTACCCTACTATTGTATCCTCTCTTCATATTGTATTAAATCATTTCTTCTCTTATGGATCATGATATACCTCTAAAATGGAGTAGCATGATTCCTTAAGTATTCTAAGTAGCATATGCCTAGCTAAATGAAAAGAGGTAGTTGAAATGATAATTAAGGAAGAGACCATAAATTTGATGAATGTCTATATCTTAGATGATGTTTGTATAGATTATTTCATTTAATGAGTATATAATATCATATTGTCACTACAATGGAGCATAATTGGTGAATAATAGATCTCCTTTTCTATGTTGGGCATCTAGATAAGTTACAAAATTTTATTTAAAAAATCTAGTAAAACCTTATTCTTGTATTTAATGATCTTTTCTAGGTGCTAATATAGATCATGAAAACATAGATTTTAGACTACTTGTTATAGAGAACTTTGTTTAGTTAGACCTAAAAAATGTTGTTCATTATGTACTTTTGTCATATATCTGTGCCCCAGATGGTAGGTGTTCATTATTAATTTGACCTAGAATTTTGTTGCATTATTATAATTAATTTTAGGGATAAATGTGACTTCAAAGACCCAAAATTGAGATAATATTTGTTTTCATTTATAACATAAAAGATGATGATGGGAATTTGATTCCAATCACTTTACTTATTGGTTCATTGGTTACAATGAGACCTTCTAATAATGGTGAACATAAAGTGAGAAGAAGACATTCTTATGATGATAAAAACCATTGGAAAGGGATGATCAAAGATTTTAAGATGAGTTACAGAGGTAAAAAAATATCAAAAATCAAAATTACACATCTATGATAAGAAAGAGATGTTAAAGGAATCAATTACTGAAATGGAGGACTGCCCAAAAATTGGTTTTAAATATGAGTAAGTAATAATATATATTTTTTGAGTTCACCAGTTTTCATTCTCTACCTATATTATTCTTTTATCAATTTTTTTATCCATTTAAAAAGAAAGAGTTGGCATTTTTTTCTTATAGTCTTGTGCATTTCAAATTGCAAGAAGTAGGAGCCAATTGAATGCATTACTAATACCTTCTATGTTATTCATTCTAAAATTGGTGAAATTATAATTTTAGAAATTATATATGATGGAAAGGACCCTACATGGTTGATGAAATAAGGGATATTGTTCTAAAAATATACATATATTCTTCTAAAAATTAGTGCATCACATGGAAAAATGAAAGAGATCACTTTGGCAATGATTAATTTTGTTACATGGCCAACTAAATATTTTTAAATGATAACTTCTTATCACTAAAAGAATTTTAAATAGGTGCAAGCAGTTATGAAGTTGAGAGGAGGAAATTCTATACACATAAGTTTAATCATGCCCATAGGATTTTTTTTTATCATATGTTTAAGGATGAGATGTCCATTAGAAAAACCAACAAAACACATTCTACTTCATCACCATCTAATAGATTGCTAGAATTCTTTTTTTTTATTAGGATAAAAGAGTGCACTTTGAAAATGGAGAAGAAATATAATGTAGATTGTCTCATGATACAATTTCCTTCAAGTAAAAATTTCTATGATCATTTTTAAACAAGTTTATAATAAATTTTATGTTATTTTATAACTTCTCTATGAAGTTTTATTTATCAATGTTTTAGGTTTTGAATTTTCAAGCAAGTTTTATACATGTCATTTGAATTCTAAAGGTGGAGATATGTTAATCATTCACATCGATGGACATGGATCCAAAATGACCAAGATGACAATGATGGAACACATTCTCCAAGAATATCATTTTTTGTTTTGACGAATGCTGTGAATTTCAAAAAAATATCAATGGAATAAAATTGGACATTATTTTAAATATGAAAACATCTTGAAATAGAGGAAAATCTTAATGTTATCATATTTTTACATAATTGAGAAAAGTTAAGTTGTGTTATTTTTTTACCTATATTAATTTTGAATATCAATTTAAATGTTTTTTATAGTCAAATGTGCCAATAACTATTATCATTATCTATTTATAAATATTTAGGTTGGAAAGTGATGGAACATTGTCATGATTTTAAAGGATTATGTTCACCCTACAACATTAGAAATCAAGGAATATAGGATTAATTTCATGAAAAATTACTCTACATCAGTAGACTTGAATAATTAAACTATTCATACACTCTATATTGATAGAATTATTCAATAATTATAATAAATGAGCATGTACTATTTAGCCTCTATCTTTTAGCATTTAGTAATGATCATTCCAATTTGCATATGTATGTATTTAGACATATAAGGTTAAAAATCCAATGCCTAGATAAACCAATGTAACCATACTTCATCTATTAATATATTATATTAATTTTTAATAAAATTTATAAATTTTAACTTTTTTCATAAAATGAAACTATTATAATGTGAATGTCATTTACTTGTATCTTAGATTACATGCTAAAAATATGAAACTATGACTCTATCTTTTAATAACATTATATATATCTTTTTTATAACATGTTTAATTTCTCCATAAACATACCATCCTACAAGTCAACTAGAATTCAAGAGTTTAATTTTTACATAAGATTTATTAGTTCACCTTACCCAAGTTATTTAAAATTAGAATTTTGTCACTTTATTATCTACCAAATGATGCAA
>JARHVA010010208.1:0-140000 GCA_037957365.1 Torreya grandis
CCATGGATTACTCACAAATTCTGATTCCCCTCATAGGTATAAAAAAAGAAATAGATAGGGAATTTGTATTGAACTTATAAAAATAAGAATATGATGATTTAGACCCATTCAATTTCATTGACACAACATAAGTAAAATCTATTCATTCTATATACCAACTAGTAACAACATAATAAGGTGCTCTAACATTACAACATCACTTGCGATGAATGAATGCAGAGTGCTTGATAAAATTATTGACCTTTGTCCAACTATATGAGGTGATTATGACACTTCTCATTTGATACAATGAGGTAAACTATTCATTTTCCATAAGACATGGCCATTTTTATCAACACAGTCACCATGGCAAAAGTAACAAGACTATTTATGAGGGGTAAATCATTACCCCTTACAAAACAAAGAGCCCCACCCATCCATTTAGATACAAGAAATAAATAAATTAGATAATTGAGGGGAGTCCCTATAGACTTTGTAGAAGATGTTTCAGTGCACATTCTCTCTAAATGCATAAAAAATTAGTTTTGGCAGACCATCAAGAGTATGAAGCAGGCCATAAAAGGGGTCATCAACATCCGTTTACCACATGATCCATCTCAATGAATATTTAAACTAGCTAGAATTTTTTGGTCTCTATGATAATCATAAACATTGAGAAGGTCATTGTAGGCCTTTCAATACCAATTCTTTGTCTTATTTGTTTTCACATAGTGAAAGTCCTTAGATAGCCTCATCAATCAAGATATTGAATTCTACCCTAATACCACATTTGTAAACATTGGCTGGACTAAAATAGGTAAATATTATGTGTAGATAGGAAGATTCAACACATGTTGGTTAAAATATAACATCTCATCACGCCACATCCATATGTGCACATAAATGTCATGCAAAATTTAAGGTAGCATTTTTGTAGTGTCTAAGCTCCATAATGTCATCCAAATTAGAGTACATGAGTTTATAAAGGAACTGATCACTTCCTTGCCATTCATCATCACTAGGTTAGATACAAAGGCATAATTTCTATGGTCAAAATATTTAGTTGTTCACTTATTACCACCACTAGGACTAATAAATCAAATGGAACATTAGCTACTGCCTCAATAATCAGTAGTGCAACCATAAGTAGAGGTGCATGTACCACCTGAAGTAGAAGCAACCCCATCATAAAATTCTATAAAAAAGAGGAAGGCACCCATTTTTACATCATTTCAACCTCTTCTAAAGAAGAATATGTGCATTACCAATGCATGAAACTTCTATAAGAATGTTTTCTTATATAATTGTGGAATATTGATGTAGGCACATAATCTCAAAACCAAACAAAGAAAGGACCAAGGAGTCAAGATGGACTTCAATGTTCCATTAATCATGTTTATATTCTTTTATATTGTAAATCACCTTGAAACATGGTTAAATATAAATAAGTGTGGTAAAGAGTGAAAGGTTAAATTTAATAGGTAAATAGAATCATTTTTAGTGTAAATAGGCTTTATTGCCTCATCTTGAGTTGTCAAGATTTGGATATCAACGTAGAAGTTGGATATGGCATGTAGATAGGGATTTAGAGCTGATTTTTAGTGGTTAGAGTTGTTGAGAGATTCTAGGATTCAAATCAAATATTTCATATTGAAGAAGATTGTAAATAATGTATTTATTTATTATCAGAGAGAGAGAGAGAGAGAGAGAGAGAGGAGAGAGAGAGAGAGAGAGAGAGAGAGAGAGAGAGATGAGAGAGAGAGACGAGAGGAGAGAGAGAGAGAGAGATGAGAGAGAGAGAGATGAGAGAGAGAGATGAGAGAGTGAGAGAGAGATGAGAGATGAGAGAGAGAGAGAGAGAGAGAGAGTATAACATGTAGTGTGGAATAGGTAGTAGGGGTAAGAGTAGAGTATGAGAGATATTTTGGTGTGTAATATATGTAAATAGACCTTTGAAAGATGGAATAAAGTTTTTCATAGATTTTAGATAAAGACCTTAGCCTTTTGTTCATATTTGCATAGAATTGTGTTCTTAAACCAAGCAGGGCAACAAGCTCAATTTTGAAAAATCAGTATCTCCATGCATATTTTATTCATTAAGACTAGTTAGGACCTTAGGGGAGGTAAATATAAACCCAATAAATTTTTTTTGAGTTCTTGAATATGCTAGAAGCATTTTGTAGCTTTATTTTTGTGCAAACTGGCACCCAAACTAGAACTTTGTGGATCTAGAAATATGGTATAGGTGGAAAAGTCTAAAAATTAGTGATTTTGATGTTCTAAGCACCTTTGAACAACTATCTAAAGTTCAAGGTTCTATATTAAGGGCAGTGGAGTTTTTAGCTTAACCCTGTATTTACATCTTGCATGCATAGACAGACTCAGATGAGAGAGGTTGCATGATGTTTTAGGATTGATATATGAATGGTTTTTGGCTTTAAATAGTTGTAAAATTTTGTTTCATATCTCCCATATGAATTTTAGAGTATAGGTCATCTCCATATTCATTATACACTCAAAATAGGGTATTCATGAGACTAGTTAAATCTACCATAGTCACTATTGGTCCCATTCTAGTACAAAAAAAACATAGGTGAAATTTAGATATGTTGTAAAAATTCCAAATGGGTATATAAATAATCTTTGAGTTTCATTTTATCTAGTGTATAAATGAAGTTATGGAAAAAAAAAATTGTAGAGTCTGTAGTTTTTAATCCCGCAGAGTTTGTAGATTTTCCTGTAGAGTCTGAAGATTTTATTGCAAAGTCTGTATAGTTTCCTATAGAGTCCATAGATTTTCTATACACATTTTGATTCTGATAGAGTCTGCAATTTTCTATTGAAAGTGTATTTTCCATAGTTTTACATTGTCAAGAGGGAGAAGAATTCAAACATAAAATCTTGTATTGTAATAAATCATTTACTTGATGTAAATTTTGAGCAATTAGAGGTAGAAATGGCATTGTTAGAACATGCCATAAAAAAATGAAGAGAGAAAATATTGATATTGCAAGTGGTAATATAGGTGTTTGGCTAAAAGCTCTTGAAGGGTATTGTTGATTAAAGATCCTTGGTATGCTGCTTAACGGTGGCATCAATTTTTGGTATTAGAGCTTGAGCTCAGGTTTGTGGTAATCAAATATGCAAAGATAGAAGAAGTCTTGAAGGTGTGTTTACAAGTTTCTAGTACAAAAAGACAAATACTATGTACAAAATTAGAGTTAAGGAAAGGAATGAGAGATAGTTCAGATAGAGATCCAATTGATAGCAGAAGGGAGAGGTAGATAAGCAGAGATTGCTTAGCAGAATGGTGATCTAGTTATAGATATTGATCAAGGTGGCTACAACAGTAAGTAGAGTAGATCTAAGGTGATGAAGACAAATAATGGGAAAGCTTTGATAAAAAGTAGTAGTTGTGATAAGGATGCTTGAAGGCCATTGGAGGCTTGATAGGAGATCAAAGAGAGAAAGGAGGTATTTGAAGAGGCATCCATGCACAAGGTACAAGGTGAAAATTAATGTATCTTGTTGAATTTTATTATAAGAGGATGATTTCAAGTCATGTAAGAGATCAAAATACTAGTGTGCAATAAACATAGGTGAGATCCAAGATTTTTTCAAAAGACTAGTCAAGGAGAGAGGCTTGGGTGAGACAAGTACACCAATAGACTAAGGCTCAAGAGAAGTAGTCTAGGTGAGGTGTTAGTACCCAATAAAAGGAAAGAGATGATTGGAAAGTTAAGAAGGTAGTAAGGAAGAGTTAGCTCAACTGGGTAGAACACAAGAGGTTGCTCAAAGAGAAGGGGAATCCAAGGAAATAAGGTAAGCTTGGATAAAAGTCAAAAGAATAAGGTGGAATAGACTTAGGTGAGACTAAGAGAAAGAGAATAAATTATCAAGAGGCCAAGATGAAAAATAATTAGATGAGATAATGGAAATGGAGCAATGTGAGATAGACTTGTTAGATAAAATTGAGATGGTAAGGAGAGTGATGGAGATACTGCCTAAAACAAAGAACCATCTGAGAGATAAATAAATGAAAGAGAAGGAAATGAGAGAGAAATAACAAATGGAAGCTTTCCAAAAGGAGATCAATGAGGTATGAAAACAAATGGAAGTTATGATAGAAAACATGAAGGTACCTTGGAATGGAAGTAAGATAAGGAGATGAAGATGGTCAGTTAAGATGGATAGGGAAAGAAGACAAAGGCTAAAGGTGAAGACAGCCTTGAAGAGAGAATTGAAGTTACAAAGTAGGCAACTTAAAATGGATTCTTAGATTGGGAATTATAGAAGAGATTGTGATCAGCAAGTTGATTTGGGGGAGGAACTTAGTTTGTGCCACCATGAAGAAGGGAAAATATTGGAGAAAGTTGATGCAAAGGAAAAAGAACAACAAGGAACCACTCAAGAGGCAAAGTGGCATGGTTTTACATCTGATACTATAGTGAATGTTTTGATTACAGGTTAGAAAATTCGTAGTGGAGAGGAATTTTGTGAGTTCATAAGACAAGAAGGTGAAATAAGTCAGAGAGGTAAGTGTGATAGCAACAAACTACCACAAGGTAGTGGAGAAAAAGAAAAGAACATGGAATCTGATCCTCGAAGACTTGATGAAGGGTCATGAAGAACAAAACCAAGCGAAAAATCAAGAAAAGGTACAAGATTATATTTATTTTCATGATTTGATAAGTAGAAAGTGTATAAAATAAGATGATATGCATGAATATGGCATAAGAATGAATAAAAGTGTAGGTCAACATCAGATTGTTGAAGCACAGAGGTTGATAGAACCTTGCCAAGGAAGCATGAAGTTGGCATGAAAAGTAAGAAAAGTAACCTGTGAAGAGAGCTCAAGTAAAAAGAGCAAGATGCGTGAGGAAGGAAAGAAGTTAAGAACCCATAAAGAGTTAGAGCAAAGAAGAATGAAGAGACAAATAATAATTCAAGGGGAAATTTGGCCTCTAAATGTTTTATCTAACATTATTTTTTATGAGACAAATGTAGGTATAGTAGTAGAAGAGAAGAAAGAAGTCAATGAGTCAATACATGGACTCATGAACAATGATGGTGATGAAGAGAAGGTTGAGTATGAAGCCTTGATGAAGAAGAAGAAGAAGAAGAAGAAGAAGAAGAAGAAAACTTGAGAAGGAAGATCTCTTGAGAGAGATAAAGTAGTTAGAACAATAGAGTGATGAAGATATGTGTAATGAGCATTGAACCCATCATTTGTCTACCAAGGTGAACAACAACTGATGATAAAGATGGTAGTCTTGGAGCAAGCCATAAATCAAGAAGTTGAAGCTAATAAGTACATTCAAGGTATAAAACTCAATGTTATTTTTGATCAATATGCTGATTTGGGAGAGGCAAAATATGAGTTGTATGAAAAGACTATGCAGTTGATGAATGCACTAATAGAAGGTGAAGAAGGAGACAATGAAGCACCAAATAAAATGCTCAAGGTACAAACAGAGGTAAGGGAAGTTGGAGTAGTAGAATTAGATAAAGAAGCACACGTTGAAGTGTTTGAAGGATTTGATATACAATAGGTAAATGAGGTTGAAGATGTTTTGAAGAACACTGGAGATAGCTTGATTACTTTACAAAACATTAAGGTATGCGGTTTATTTAACAGAATAGTGGGAAATGAATTCCTTGAAGTTGAAATAGACGAAGAATATTTTAAGTGTAGAATAAGAGGCCATGAGGGAGAGACAAGTTTTAGAATTGACTGTTGTAAAGAGAAACGAGTTAATGATGAATGAAACCATGTAATGTCCAAATAAAGAAGTATATTTGTTGTAGATAGTGTAGATGGAGTTAAAGAGGAGAATGAGGATGTTCAAGAGAGTGAGTTTGAACATGACAATAATTTGATTTATGATGGAGCATCAGTAATAAGCTTTCTAAAGGATGAGAGAAAGTGGGTATTGTAGGATGAGAATGGATATCTTGGAATCGATGATGAAAATGAAGACTGTGAAGGCATGATAGTTTGGCAGAATGAAAGGGGAGTGGGCTCAAGAAGCTAATGAATGTGTTATTATATTTAACATGTTTTTCCTGTGTGTAGGTATAAGGTACAATAATACAAGGAGGAAGGTTGATAGAAAAATAAAATGATGCTAAAGGCAATAGTTACTCCTTTAAACATCATACTGGAACAAGTCAAGAAACATTATTTCAAAAACAAGTTTGGGATCCAAGACAACAAGAAGATCAAGTAAGAAGAACTAAGGATGAACAAGCAAAATATAAAGGTCAAGAGCTACAAAATAGTAAGAAGATAAATATAAATATAATAAGAGAGATGGAACACCATGAATAGGGGTCCATGAAAACTTTCATAGTCTCAAAACCAAGCAAAAAAAGGACCAAGGAGTCAAGATGGACTTAAATGTTCCATTAAGCATGTTTATATTATTTTCTATTGTAAAACCACCTTGAAACATGGTTAAAACATAAATAAGTGTGTTAAAGACTCAAAGGTTAAAGTGAATAGGTAAATAGAATGATTTTGAGCGTAAATAGGCTTTATTGCCTCATATTGAGTTATCAAGATTTAGATATCAACGTAGAAGTTGGATATGGCATGTAGACAAGGATTTAGAGCTGATTTTTAGTGGTTAGAGTTGTTAGATATTCTAGGATTCAGATCAGATCTTTTCTATTAAATAATATTATAATAATGTATTTATTTGCTATCATAGAGAGGGTATTAGAGTAGAGAGAAAGAGAGAGTAGCAAGTAAGAGAGTAGCATGTTGTATGAAATAGATAGCAGGGTAGAGTACAGTAGGAGAGATATTTTGGTGTGTAACAGATGTAAATAGACTTTTGAAATATGGAATAAAGTTTTGCATGGATTTTAGATAAATATCTTAGCCTTTTATTCATATTTGCATAGAACTGTGTTCTTAAACCAGGTAGGGCAGCAAGCTCATTTTTGACAATTAATATCTCCATGAATATTTTATTCATTATGACTAATCAGGATGTTAGGGGAGGTAAATATAAGCTCAATAAAATTTATTTGAGCTCTTGAATCCAGCAGAAGGCTTTATTTTTGTGTAAAACTGACCCCAAACTAGAATTTTGTGGATCTATAAATTTGTATAGTGGAAAAGTATAAAAAATGGTGTTTTTTATTTTCTAATAATGTTTGAACAAGTATATAAATTTCAAGTTCCATCTTAAAGGTAAGTGGGGTTTCTAGCTTAACCAAGTATTTACATCTTGCATGCATAGACAGACTGAGATAGAGATGTTGCATGATGTTTTACGGTTGATATATGAATGCTTTTTTGATTTGATAGATATAAAATTTTGTTTCACATCTCCCATATGAATTCTAGAGTCTAGGCCATATCCATATTCACTATACATTCAAAACAGGGTATTCATGAGACTAGTTATATCTATCACAGTCACTATTAGTCCCATTCCGTACAAAACAAACAAAGGTCAAATTTAGATATCTTGTAAAAATTCAAAATGGGTATCTAAAAAATCTTTGGTTTTCATGTTATCTACTATATAAATGAATTTATGGTAAAAAAATACATGTAGAGTATGTAGCTTTTAAACCTGTAGAGTCCATAGATTTTCCTGCAGAGTCTATATAGTTTCATATAGAGTTTATAGAGTTCCTATACACATTTTGACTCTAATAGAGTCCATAATTTTCTATTAAAAGTGTATTTTACATACTTTTAAATTATCAAGAGGGTGAAGATTGAGAACATATGTCTTATAATTGATATGCAAAAAGCAATATTGAGAGTGCAAGGTGATATAGGTGTTTAGCTAAATGCTCTTAAGGGGCATTGTTGATTAAATATCATGGTGTTCCACCTAAGGGTGGCGTCAAATATGATCTAGCTAAATTGGGCAAGGCATGAGAGGAAGTGTAAAAATATATGTTGGATGACATAGGCACTAAGGTTTATGAAGAATAAAAATAAAAATAAAAATATTTTTTCTTTTAGAATGAAGTGCGGACTTGTAAAGTGAAAAATAATGTTCTAAATATCCTCTTGGTGGACATTCCCACACCTCTTGTGTTGATAATTATATACACAGTGGTAGAAGAGGAAGAAAGCACATTCAAAATCACTATAATTATTTAAGGATCACCAAGCATAGGGTTTTTAGGGGAACAAATAGTTACACAATAACCAAAAATCCCATAACAACTATTGATATGCAATCCATAGACACATATTATGCCTAGACTATCACTAGTTATTTTAGATCCTATGGGTTCCTTTTCTGAACCTCAGTTAGTTGAGAAGGTTGAGTAGCAGAAGGCTCAAGAGCCAAAATAATAGCCATAAGAGATGATCTTGGCCTACATGTAATTGAAGAAGATTCTAGTTCCTCCAACCAGACTAAAGGCATATGTATGTACATGCATCATGATAAAATCATCCCCTTATTCCTCTCCTTTGCATTCACTTTCATCACTAACTTATTCAAATCCATCACATAATCTATAATTAAGTGTACAATAATAGCATGAGTAGCTAACCATACAAGAAGATATCATCGTAGAGAAGCAAGTTGATAAGAATAAAATTGAGCAAAAGAGGGCTCAAAATGAATCTACAAAGAAGGAAAGAAAAGAGGATAAGAAGAAGAAGAAGAAGAGGAAGGAAAAATTGGTATGCAATCCTTCTAAGGAGGAACAAGGAAGAGATAACATGAATACTATAAGAAATAAGATGAAAAAGTTGTGAGGAAAGAGAAATAGTGAGAAAATCAAGAAGTGCAAGCAATGTATAACAGGAAGGTAAAGGTTGATTCAGTAACCAAGTTAGAATAAAAAGATATATTTTTTTTTATAAATACCAAAGTAATAAACACAAAAGTGGGCTCAAGATCAAGCAATGAAGGACTAGGTAGAGGCAGTCACCAAAGTAAAGGCAAAATCAGAGAAAAAATTGTATCAAAAAATTACAATGTAGTAGTCAGCAAAACCTACTAAGAAGGTGGTAATAATTGACTCCCAACAACCATCTTATACATCACAAGGTTTGGATTGCACTCAATGGGATATGTAATAGAAGAATTCTCAGCATAGGCCATAATTCCTTAGCTAGTGGTTGTGAGATATCCTTGTACCCTCAATAAGATGGACAACCTTCTCACTTCTAATGTCATAAATAAAGAAGGCACATGTGATGTTTATGGATCCTACTTTGGCCCTTGAAATAATGGTGTAGGAAGCACTGTTTGATTTCTTCCAGTTGCATTTACTAATATAAATTAAGGGAGAAATTATGTTTTATGAGTCCATCACACAAAAGTATTTCACACTAGAATAAGAGGCATCACAACTGAGGGAGGAAAAAATAGACATACACTCCCACCTCACCAAATCCAAAAAATTAATTGATGAAACTTTCCCTACCTTGGTCACTCAAATATTGAGTGACCAAGTCATGCCATAATAAAAACAATTCACGATGCTACTGTCTAAGATGATAAAATATTGACTTGCTGCACAAAATCTCCAACAAATTCAAATGTAAGGCTTGATGTTGAAATCTAGAATAGAGGTTATTTGTGAACTTTTGGAGAAGTACAAGCAAGTCATGGACACTGATGCACACTAGGATATGCAAATTACTCACACTATGTTAGATTAGAAGTAAAAACTCAACACTACATTAAATGAGGTAATCCTAAAGCTTGTTAAGGCTAAAAAATTCAAGGCAATTAAGGTAGATTAGATGTATACACCTAATTTAATGGATTTGACATTGAAGAATTCTTTAGACTCAAAAGACATAGTGAGGGCAAAGATGACCAACTAGCATAATGACATGATGAGCAATACATTTGTAGGAATCCAAACATAATAGCACGTAGATAGAATGGAGGAACTCATGTTAGATATTGAACACAAATTATCATGTATTAGGGTCACCAAATCTCTAAGGATGATAATATTTATAACATAATGTAATATCAAACCCCCTATGCACACTATAATTTATTTAGTGTAGGAAGCTCTTGATGATTGAATATATTCAAGTGGGACTTATTCCATTGGGAAAGTTCTATTTCAACAATAATCAACAAGCCATAATTTTTCCTACTTACCTGGATCCAATGGGAATGATAACAAAGGAACTTCGATCATGCTATATAATCTACTACATAAAAACAACAAAAATTATTGACATCTTCAAATTTAATTATGACCTCTTCAAAATTAATTCTAATATGTCCATAATCATATTTTACTACAACATTTAAAACTACTCTAGTCATAGCTTCCACATCGCAGTGTCCTCTATCTTCTTCTAAGTTTATGCCTTTGCCCTCCACATAGGTATGGTGTGACCTCCTAATTATGCTAATCCATTGAAAACCCAAAAGGATGGTAGATTGGTATGTTGCTCAGTTTAAAACTCAAATGGGTAGCTAAATATTGCATAAGAGGTGAAAACCAATAAGCGATGCTTTGAGTGATTACTACAAGTAATGTTTCTAGTCCAACCTATCTTTTCAGGCAACTCCATCAAATCCAACATTCATCACACTTCCTATGATGTTGTTTTTGGGCAAGACAACAATTTAAGTCTAGGAAAGTGTTATTAGTATAATAGGGCTATAAAATTGATATAATTGTTTTACAAGTATGTGATCTGCACTATTTTGTACTTTATATATCATTTTAGATATATTTTGTATCTAAATACACATGAAGGGTCTATAGAATGTGAAGTCTCTCTTTTGTTTAAAATGAAATGTTGGTAGATGAAGTGATAAAACCTTTTTAATCTCTCTATATAGGGCTCATTTGTATTGTAAAAGTGTTCTAAAATATAGATATTTAATAATGGTTCTTATTTATGTCTACACATGTTCATTATGCATCAGATTATTATTTTTCTGTAATCTGCTAATCATTAGAAATATTAAATATTTTAGGTAAATTAAGATTGTGAATCATGTTCGTTCTTCTAGAATTCTATGTCTAGTTTTTTTGTTTTTTTTTTGTAGTAGCTTATTTAGTCTATTTTTTTATTACATTTCACCAAAAAAATCCAAATTAGCATGTTCTAATGGGTTTTCCAAGAACCTTTTCTAATAATATTAATAGATTTAGTGATGGATCCTATGTAAAATAGAATGTTAGAATAAAATAAGTATAGTTCTACCCTCTACCTTTGTGAAATGAAATATTCGAAGTGTAATATCTAGATTATCAATTTCAATTCATATTTTTTTGTTGTTACTATATTTTACATAATCTAATAGCACATACTTCTATGTCATTTTAAGACCGCCTAATCCAAAATAAGTAAAATGTAAATATCTATCTTATGTATGTGTCTCCATCTAATTTTCACTTGGACTCATGTTGGTAAATGACTATGAATGCTTTGTATATATGAGACTCCTTAGAACATGACATGCACTATGGTGGATCATATAAAATAAAAATAAGCAAAATCAAAGCTACTAAAAATTAGGGTAAGATGAATAAAAATATAAAATTACACATAACATATTTAGTGGTATGGCAGATTCATCGATACACCTAGAGTTGTTGAACTAGTCTCAAGAGAGACATATGTCCAAAATGAGTCCAAGTGACTCAAAAGATATATAAAAAATTCTTAAAATCTGAAATGGATGAATGTCAAAAACATCTAGAAGGATCTAATGTTAGAGGAAAAGTAATGTGGGATAGGAAATACCTTAAAATAGTCAAATATATACAAGTGAATGAAGTATACAAAAATAGGTAATAGACATTATGAAAAAGAGTCTTGTACTAAAATTAGTTGTTTACAAAAGCATAATAATTTATTTTTAAATTTGTAATAATTTTTTTTCCCAATCATATTTGTTTTTAGTATTTCTTAAAACTTGTACCTTGATAGATAGATGTAACATTTCACTTTAGTATCATCCATACCAATTAAACCATAATTCTTTCAATCTAATAAAGATTATTATAACTAAAAGGAATCTTAAATTTATGTTGGATATGATTGTTTATAAATTAAAAAAATTATTATAACTAAAAAAATTTTAAATTTATGTCAAATATAATTATTGGTAAATATATATAATAAAAAGATTATTATAACTAACAAGAATCTTAAATTTATATTAGATATAATTGTTCATAAATATATATAATAAAAGACTTACAAAACATCACAAAATAAATTTTTTAACAAAACTTATTATACGTAAATTTTCAAATTTAAATTATGCATAACATCATCCACAAAATTAAAATATTATAAAACATACAAGATTTATCCCTTCCCTTTTAGAAAAAGATAGAAAACTCACACCTTATTTTACTTAAAAATAACCTACTTAATTTTATAAGAGACACAAGATTTAGAGAATGCTTGAGCCTTATTTTACTTTAAAATAACCTAAGAGATTCATGCTTCTCTTTCTTTAAAAAGATAAGTTGCTAGTATATCAAATTCTTAAAGATATTAGGGTTACATGGCTGAACAAACAGTATCCATTTTGATCATCTCGGGAAGGGATGACGATTTACAGTTTCAAGGTGCCACTGCCGGGCCGTATTTTGAACAAACATACAACTCATCTCTATTTCCAAAGCATGCAATTCCGCAACGCTGACAATTTAGGGTTTCAAAAAACCCTAAAACATGAGCACGCGGCATACATATTTAATTATCGTTAGAGTGCACCGTTTCAAGTGATCAATCAAACTTTGATTTAATGTTTCACCCTCGGGATTAATAAAATCCCTTCCTTTACCAGAAGGTCAAACTTTTGAACGCACACCATCTCATAACATTTTTATCAATGGAATTTTGAATTATTCCAAAAACAATTTAATTTAGGGTTTGCTCGGTGAAGTCCAATAGTCTGCTCGCCTTAGCTACTAAAATCTATATAAAGAGCATTATGTAGAGTATCGTTATCAAAACATTTGTTACAAGCTTCTTCTGAGATCTAATTTCTTTCAGGCGTAGTGTTCATCAACAGTTTAGTGGAACCTACAAGGTTTTAAAGGTAAGCTGGGTGTTTTCTTAATAGATAACTCTTGTTTTTATATTGTTAGTTTATTACAGTTTTTGTTATGAAAAAAACAAAATCCGAATTTATTTAGTATATGAATTATTTGAATAATCCTTTAAATCAT
Source organism: Torreya grandis (assembly GCA_037957365.1). Lineage (NCBI taxonomy): Eukaryota > Viridiplantae > Streptophyta > Pinopsida > Cupressales > Taxaceae > Torreya > Torreya grandis. The sequence goes on from JARHVA010010208.1 coordinate 13,138, forward strand.
AGTTGCAGCTTTATCTTGGTTCTGATACTCTAATGACTTTTAATATTTTTAATAGAAGCATTTCGATGGCGATTTACTTATTTAATCGGAGGGTAGGTTATAATTTGCAAGATGCAGATATTGGTGAAGACCTTGGAAGGGGAGATAGCAGCATACATTATCTATAGTTGCGATATGAATGATATAATTAGCCATCTGAAATCTAAAGTATACAAAAGCCACGGAATTTCCCCTCATGAACAGAAACTGATATTAATTGAAAAGGAGCAATTTGAAGATGGAGGCACTAATCTAGATTATTACAAGACCGAGAGTGAATCCACTATCTACTTTCTACTGTGCATGGACATGCAGATCCTTGTGAAATTTGTTCCAAACCAAAGGTTCACATTGGATCTGGATACCATTGGACAGCAAGACCAAATTGAATATTACGAGGGCATTTTTCGAAAGTTTGCTGCTGGGAAGACAATAACACTCGAATTGGGAAGTTGTGCTACAATCAACGATGTTAAGGATCAAATTGAAGATATGGAGCGCATCCCTTCTGTTCTTCAAAAAGTGATGTTCTTTGGGAAGCAATTGGACAATGGATATTGTAAGCTGGCTGATTACAACATTAATGGTGGGTGTGTTCTTAAGCTTTCCCTTAATATTGTTTTTATTAAGGAGCAGAGCGGCTAGCTTTTTGTTCTTCAAGTTGAGAACTCGGACACTCTTCACAGTCTTAAGATTTGCAATCAAGCAGGCTTAGACCCTGACATATATGAATTCAGGCATCCCAGCAGGTATCTACATGGAGATGATCGCTATGTTGGAGAATATAAGATTGAGCATTTATCCACCCTTCATTTAAACCCAATGGACCGAGCTTGATCTCTGTTGAGGACTCTTCTAGTGTTTAGTATACAACAAAGTATTATTAGATTTTCAGCCCAATGGACCGAGCTTATAAACCCTTTTTGATGCATTGCATATATGTTAAAATTAGTTAATATGTCTTCCTTTTATTAATTCAGCTTAGTTTTAAGTATTAAGGATATTATTTTATTAAAATTATATAGGTATTGAATTAAGTTTCATTATTTTATCAAAATTGTATAGAGATTTAATAATAATAATAATAATAATAATAATAATAATAATAATAATAATAATAATAATAATAATATCTTTTTTTGGGGTATAATTTGTAGTTTGGTGGATGGTATGATATTGTATTTTATAAAAATGAAATCGTTTTATCTCTTTTTTTGTGACTTATAATTTGATGAATTGTATAGTATTATATTTTACTACCATTCATATTAATTATATTATAATCATTTTTATTAATTAATATTATTTTTCAATATTATTTGATAAAATAAAAGTAAGTATATAAATTTTCTAAATAAATTAATATAATTAATATGATATAATGATTATTTAAAAATGATAGAGATTGATATTCTTTTAATATTGTTCCATTAAATACTATTAAATTTAATTTTAAAATATTTTATCTGCATGTAGATAACAATCTATAAATTCAATTTAATATAATTCAATTTTCTTATTTTATATTATTAATAATTAATAATAATAATTAATATATTTTTAATATTTATGATGTTAAGATAATATTTTGGTTATGATTTGTATATGGAATCATTTCATATTATTAGTATATGGTTTATAAAAAGATGTGTAGTAAATATATTTAATGTTTACAATTCATTTCTTTATCAAATATATTGAGCTTTTTCAATTTATTTTTAAATATATATTTAAAAATAATTATTTAATATTTAATACAATATTCTATAATATTAGTAAAATAATAATATGTAAATATGATAAATCTAATTTAGATGATTTGTTAATGAGTATAATACACATGGTTGAGTTCAAATTATTTTTATTTTGAATGTTGCTTAATTTTTAGGTAGAAGAAGTTCGAAGAAGAATTTAAAAATCTCACAGACATTTTTATTGTATTAAATACAATTTATTTATAAAAGAAAATAGTAGAATTATTGTTTATCTATATTTTTGTAAAATATATTAAAAAGATTTTTCTAGAATTTATATTATATTTGTGACGTAAATAGAATAGTAAATAAAATAAACACTTAAAGAATGATATCATCGGATTTATTTTTCATAAATTTATTTAAGATATATATTAATAATATTGATTTTAAATAATAAAAATAGAATAAAAATAAAAATAAAAAATAAAAAACATAAATATTAAACTAAATAATAATTAATACATTTAATCACTATTTAAAATACTATTAATTAATTATTTGTTTAAAATTTTAAATCAAACAATTATTAATTTTTAATTAAATATTGGTTTATTTTTAATTTTTTAATTTAATTAAAATAAATAATTACATTATTTATAATTGATAAATAAATAAATAAATTTTAAAATTAAATAATTAGTTAATGTTTTATCTTGAATTAGTTCATGTTGAATTAATTATAAAATATAATAATTAATTAATATTTAATTTTGAATTAGTTCATGTTGAATTGTAACATAATATCTAAATTATATTTAATTAATAAAAATATCAGGCAAAAATATATAATGAATGTTTTTAGATGTTGAATTGTAATGTAATATTTAAATTACAATTAATTTGGATAAATAATATGTAAAAAATATAGTGAAATTTTTTAAATATAATTATATGAAATTTCTATATCACCTTATAATTTATTATTAAAATGAGAATAAAATATTAATTACTTCAAATTTATTAATTAAAACTTATAAATAAAGAAAAAAATATAGAATTTTAGCTTGTATTCTATTTTAATTTATAATTTGATAGTAATTGTTTGAAATTTGTAAGAGAAATATGTGTTTAAAAGTATTTTAAAAATAACCCAAAGAATTTATGAAAAGCGAAGTAATTTTTTTTGGACCATACGCTTGCACTCTCGCATAATTCCAATTATTTATTTATCATGGATAAAAGTGTAGATATATTCAAAAATATTTTTTGAGTCTGTTCATTTAATTTTGACCTCAAAAAAATTTCTCAAATTTTATATTTATAGTTTTTTTTTTAATTATTAAAAAACATTATATAAAAATTTAATTCTTCTTATTATTATAATTAAAAAATATTAATTAAAAATTAAGAGAAAATAACATATATTTTGGTACAAGTATTAATAGATGAATTATCTTTATATTTTTAATTAAGTAATAATAATATCAATAAAGGCTGCACAACGATTAATCCTTGCACTCTTAAAAATTTGAAGTAGATAAAATAAAGATGATTCTAAGCCCCTAAAAAAAACATTTGAAACAAATATATTCTATAGTTAAAAAAATAAAAAGAGTAAATGAATATTTTATTAAATTCCTTACCAATTCTTTTTCTTTATATATTTAACTTAATCACAAATTAGAATATAAGATACAAATTAACTAACTTAATGTTTGATATTAAATATAAAAAATAATACCATATGTTTAATTAGGTCGGAGGCTTATACAATGAGTAAGGTCTTACAGATTCATCTCATAAAAAAATAAAATGGTATATTCTATTGTAAATAGTTTGGTTTTGAATAATAGAAATTTGAGGAAAGTGGTGGTGCAAAGTAGTTTGGTAACACATGACATCATTTATGAAAGGCACTAATTGAACCATACATTTGGTATTTTTGAAGTAGTGAATCATAAGAAGGTACTAATAGAACCACAAATTTGATGCTTAAAATGATTTTCCTGTGATTTGAACAAGCAACCTATTACAAACCAAACATCTTTCTATTGGAGGAACATGCAGATAACTGTTTAGACGAATGATGATGATGATGATGATGATGATGATGATGATGATGATGATGATGATGATGATGATGATGATGATGATGCTTGATAAAAGAATATGCCCCAGGTGGCCTTATGTATCCATATGATACATACGCCATACGATTATTTGTAGATGCATCTACTATCATCATTATTGTATCTTCCTATAGTCTCTTCTTCTACTCCTGTAATCTCAGCCTTTCAAGCTGCACCACGCCAAGCCCTCTCTATGGATGCGTCTTCTACACCGCATCAGTGGTCTTCACCTTCTTCATTGCCTTCATGCAATCCTTGTTATCACCACCTCTAAGGTTCGAACCTCTCAAAGTAGCGTTTTCATCCAACAACATTCACGTTGTTTCCATATCAAGTTCTAATCTTTTCTTTTCTTTAACTCAGCCCAAGAGCAACACCACCACCATTCTTATTATCTTAGCACTTTCAACTCAAGTGGAACCACATTGCATTTCAATCAAGGATTTCAACGAACTTAGAAAGCCCCTCTGTGTTTTCAACAGACTATAAATATGCATTTGTCTCCATGTCTGCACATGACATATATAATGTATATGTACTATGGTCATGTTTCTTTCTAGGAGTGCGAGCTGCTTCACTTCTATTTCCTGTGTTTAACAATTATATCATGAAAGCATCTTTGTTTGATTTCATCACGAGTTTCATTATACGTTGGTCCCTGCATATTTGATTTTACGTTATTGTGACTTGATGGGAAGGGTTGAGAGAGACCGATATTGAGTTGGTCAGTATAATTTATGATTGGTTTTGGGGGATCTATTTGGGAATTGAATGGTAGGGTTAAAATTCTCAAAAGGGGTAACATACGACAACATTTACTATCATTTTCACAAGTTATAAATGATCTTTTTCATCCTTCCAATTGGTTGTTGTGGGTTGTTTTGCTGGGATCTTCACAACCACGTTTGGTCTTTGTTTATTGATCTAATCAATCTCTTATACGTCTTTAGTTAGGATATATTAGAATTTCAGGAGGATTTTGTTTTGGCTATAAATATTTATTCTTATTTAAAATTTCTTATTTTGGAATTAAAATTTTGTTAATTGCTATGATTGTTAATTCTTGTTACATTGATTTACATAATTTGAATGCTTATTTTTTTTAAATTGTAAATACTTAATAAAAAAAAATTTATAGTGTTTTTGATTAACCAAGTGACAATGACGAAATTGGTTCCAAGTTCAATTAAAAAAACCAAGTATTATATGAACAACTCAACGATTGTAAGATCATTACCATTCATATAATTTATATATTATTTAAAATAATATTTATAGATATTTGATATACTACAAAACAAAAATATACAATTCCTCCAGCTTTCTTTGCACCTTCGAGTTTAATTCTTATAGACATAAGGTGTTTCAAGCGAGAAGATTATATAATTAGTTAAAAGTTTTCCTTATTAAAAACAATGGCTTTAATGTATAATTACTGTAAAAATCTTAATTACAGACATGTGGCTAGTTAATACTTGCAATCACAAGTTTAAATCATAATTTAGATTCTATTAATTTACACATGTGGAATTAAGACGTGTTTGACCACGGAAAATAATAATAAGTGAAATTAAATGTGCTGGAAATCATGGAAAGGTGGAAGGACAAAAAATACATATGATAGATTTAACAAGAGTGTATATTTAATTACCGATCGAATTTGTCCGAGAGAGATATATGTCCAGAATGAGTAAAGATAATAAATAAGGTTAAAAATTGAAATGGATGAATATTGAAGATATTTGTGAAATTCAAATTTCAGAGGAAGAGTAGTATGGGTTAAGAAAATACTTTAAAAATACTTAAAACATATTTAAGTGAATCAAATATGTAAAAATGGGTAAAAAATATTATGAAAAATAGTTTTATATTAAAATTATTTGTTTATAAAAAGATAATATTTTATTTTATAAAATTATAATAATTTTTTTAACATTTAAAATATAATGTTTTGTAAATATATATAATAAAATATTTACAAAGCATCATAATTATCAAAACACACAACACATAAGATCTAAAAGATTTATAAATAGAGTTTTAAACAAGACTTAAAAGATTTACAAATAAAGTTTGAAATAAAACTAATTATAAATAACATTTCAAATTTAGATTATCCATAACTTTATCTATAAAATTAATATTTTTATGAAACACATAAAATTTATTCCTTTTCTTTTTAAATAATATAAAAGACTTATGCCTAATTTTACTTTAAAATAAACTACGACATTCATGCTTCTCTTCCTTAAAAAGATAAATTGAAATGATATCAAATTCTTAAGAATATTAGTGTTACATAACTGAAGAAATAGTCTCTATTTTGATTAGCTCGAAAAGGGATGGCAATTTACTATTTCAAGGTGTTGGGCCATATTTTGAATGAACATACTTACACCTATATTTCTAAAGTATGAAAATTATTGACCTTTAGCCAACTTGATGAGGTGATTACGACACTTCTCATTTGATATAAAGAGGTAACTATTCATTTGTCATAATAAGTGACTATTTTCATCAACACAGTTACCATGGCATAAGCAACAAGACTGTCTATGATGTTGGAAGTTTGTACATTGATTCATCAGCCCCCTGCCCATCCTCGCTTCGCCCCAACCCCGTCCCCCCGCCCGTGGTTGTGCTTCCAACAATTGGTATCAGAGTAGGTCCTTTGAAGGAGGCTTGATAGCCTACAGGTGAACCTAGAAGCACAAATTGGTTAGGCTTGTAAAGGTGAATTGCAAGATCAATATGTTTATCAACTTGTGGAAGAAGAAAGCTTGGTGGATGGTTGTTGAGTCTTGGTAGATGTTTCATGACAAGAAGGTATTTGCATCATATGATTTCTAAGGTGGTCTACTTGATCAACTAACATGGTAGAAGAAAGGTGTTGCTTGGTTTAGGTCTACACCTAAACCTAAGTCCCAAACCCTGTCAGGGCTATTGAAGTGTGATAAGTAATATAGAAACATGTAAGCTAGTATAATGTTCTAATGATATTTGAAAATATATTTTGAAGGTGTTCATGAAGATTAAGGTTATAAGAATCTTGTTTTCAACCTTGAGATAAAGATGCTATGAGTTGGATCTTCAAGCTAGAGGAGCTGAGTTGAATCTATGAGTTTGTCAAGATGAGCAGAGGTTTTTTAGAATCCTAAAGTATGTTGATGAGACCTATTGATGATATGAGGTCTATTTAATTCTTCATGAGGTATAAAGGTATGAATTTATATCCTTGTTTGTATGGTGATTGAGCATATATGCATTGAGATATTCAAGAGTGTCTACAGTTTAATAAGGACAAAGAGGCTGTAAAGTCCAATAAGTATTAGTTTGTCTGTGTGCATGATAATACTATGTAGTTATCATGTTTTGAAGGAATGGAATACTTGTCTAAACACAAGATTGTGTCTAGAAGTTTGAGATAAAATAGGAACAAGATAAGAGTAAGGGACTTGGTCTACAAGACCAATATGGTCATGAAGAATATATGATAGAGTTGTCTAAATAAACATGGTATTGATGTGTTGGTGACCTCATAAGGTCAAAGAGGAAGCATGATGACTTGTTACAAGTACTATAACAGTGATATAAAAATGACTAGTATTCTAAGTTTCATAAAAGAGGTCTTGGTTTGGAGCTAGTATGTTGATCATATGATCCATGATCTGGAGCTAATTCTAAGACTAAAATTTCAAGTTGGTTAAGCCATAAAGGAAATCGACAAAGTTATGAAGATGATCAATTTTTTAGAATGACATGAAGATGTTTAGAGGCCTGAGAATAATAAAAGTTTTGTGTTGTTCTTAACAGGATATTGACTGTATGTTTCCAAGAAGGTTCCTTGTACTGGTTTGAGCCATAATGGCTTGTGATGCTTGAAGGGAAGTTTTTTAATGTCATGAGGTATATATGGAGTTGTTCATACCTATCTAAGGTGGTCTTGTTGACCCAAGAAGTTAGTATTGAGAAAGAATGAGTGGATCTTTTTGATATAGGTCTCCATGGGACCTAGTGTTGGTATGAGGCCTAATGAAGCATGTATTTATGGTGAAGAATATACATAGTTAGAGCATTTACTAATGATGTCCTAAGGTCTCTTCATAGGATGATGGTCTATTAAGATCAAAGAATAGTTTAAACTATCATATCTAAGATAAAGAAATGCAAATAAACATGGTGATAGGGGGAAATTGTGAGCAATTGATAGTACAAATTCAATTGAGGTACATATGTTGTGACCTCTATGAGTGAATAGGTCCAAGGATTAAGTGGCAGGATTAGATATAAAGATGAATGGACTCATGTAAGATCAAGAATAGATGATGAGCTAAAAGGAAGGTTTGTGGAGTTATGATAGTCATGTGTCAATTTGATGAGAAATAGGTTAAGGTAAGAGTAGCATCTCAATCATTCTATGGTAAGATTTTGGTTAGTTTTATCTAGTAGCTTGTTGAGTTAGAAGAAGGAAAGACAAGGTGGTAGCTATAGAGACCCTTTGTCATTAATGTCAAAGTAGGAGAGAGATTAGATTGATGGGGAAAGTTGTTTGGATAAGTTCATTTGTGAGTTTTCCATAAATATTGTTTGACATCAATGATCAAGGGGGAAATTATTGTAAGTTGTCATTGATGTCATGTGCTTGAGCTTGTCATTAATGTCAAAAGAAGCCTGAGGATGAGGTTGACTATTTAAACTTGCTAGTGTAAGGTAAGGTGATCCAATGGAATGTCTTATGAATCATAGTAAGCTAATAATTTTGAGTTGTTTGTGGCTTTAGTTGAGCATATCATGGCATGAGAATGTGTTATATAATGCATCTATAGTGGTAGTAATGCCTCCAAAAGGTAGGGTACCTAGGAGGTCTATGTGATTAGACTAGAGGCATGGTGATGATACATATGTATTTGAGATTAAAGGTGAGTAATTAGTGGTAGATCATGTTAGAGGATTTTGGACACTATGTCAAATATGTCTATAAGGAAAATAAGTCTTCAGAAGAACTCCAAGGTCAAGTATTAAGGCTTAATCTTTCATGAAGAGACCCAGTGTGATGGAACATGCTTTGTAGCATGTTGAGATAAGTAGTGTGAGAGTTATGTGAAGAAGGATGGTAGCTGGTGAGCTTGGTATTATGTCATTTAATATGAGTATGAGGAGTTGAGTATAATGAAATAAGTTTCCAAATGCATTTAATAACCAAGTGTGACTAACAGTTTAAGGTCTAATGTGCATAAAGACCTAGTGTGGCCTAATAAGGGGTCAAGGTGAGTTTTCATGGTAATAGAGCAAATGTGAGCATGGATTGAGGTGCAATTAGATATTATTTATAATTATCATGAATTTTTAAGTCTTGAGGAGAATGAAAATGCATGAAATGTTGCTTTAAAGCCTCCCTAGCTCACATAATAAGGTTTCCAAATCTGAGAAGGAACTTTTGATGCTCATTAGCACATGTAAAATTTTCATGGTGTCCTGAGTATTTTAGGAGAGATGGGGAAGGATCATAGATTACATCCCCAACAATTAGTTTGGAATTTTAGTGTAAATACTATATGAATAATCACTAACACCAGAACCGGTCTAAAACCCTCTCAAAACCCTCACAATGACCTGATTGGAGACATCTTGATAGAAATGGCCCATAATGGATTTGTAAGGCAAGTTTAATGTTTGGATATTGTATATGAATCCATCAGTCATCTCTAGGTGGTAGTGGCTTTTTAGGTCAGTGAGTGGAAGCTATAAAAATATGCTTATTTTTAAAAAATTTGATGCTATAGGCAGGGTTGACCAGGTCAATGCATGCAAGTGGATGGAGGTTGAAGGTAAAGACTTGTTATTATTGTATATGATGTTATCTAAATAATTTTTTACCTCTTTTTCAACCATTTTGGTCACCCAAGTTGACATATCGCTAAAATGGCTAACAATGAAAAAAGTGAGAACAACCAAGTAAGAGTGAGAAACTATATTGGGATAAGTTACAATGGATTAGGGATGAATTCAATTATTTGGGTTTTTTTTTAAAGACATATAACTCATGTCCATGTTGGTTATATGATTTTAAATTCATTTTAAATGGTGAAAATAGTGTTCTTAGAGTAACCTATCTAAATGAGTTAAATAGTGAAGGTGTATGTTTTAGATATTGGTCTATATATCTCATGTTTACCATTAGACCTCTATATCTATGTGTTTCAATATGATCTAAGAATGTTGAAGGATTAACTGAATGATTTATAATTTCTTGTAAGTGTTTATACATGTGTTGGAATTCATGTTCACCATGATTTGTTCTTAATTGAGAATGATTATTCCAAGTGTGCTAGGTGAAATAAGGAGTTTGAGACTCTGTGACAAGATTCATTATATATAATGAACTTTTTGATGTTTTTTGAAACCTAATTGACTGATTCATACTTTATGGAAGGTGAAGAGACATTTTAATAAATTTTAAGGTTTAAGTCAAAATGGATTATCATATTATGTAAGGACTGTGAGAGAGTGGCTTTAGAGATTGGTCTGTAAGACCAATGATTGTCACTAGAGTTTGAGATATAAATATTTGAGGATGATATAGATATCATATAGGAGATATGGATGTGAATTATATTTCTTGGAAACACTCTTAAAAGTGTTAAAGAGAAACTTCTGCATCACTGTGTTTTTGGAGCTATAGGCAGTTTTGAGTGGTCATATTATAGAGATAAGTTTGGGGTGTTTTGCTCAAAGTTGAAGAATATATTGAAGTTGTATAAGGGATATGATGATGTTTTTTAGGTCATGAAAGATATATTAATGTTATTTTTTCATATGGTTACTTGGAAAAATTTATTGGATGCTTCAATTTTACGAGACAAACTTTTCCTGTGTATATAGGGCTAATGGTGATTAGGCCTAATAACATAGTTTAAATGGAAAATTTATCTTACAGGTGGTATCGAGCTAAATATATGTTATCATGGGTATATTTGATATTTTTTTGAAGTTATCAAGCATTTTTTGAGGCTAGATATGTTCCAAGTGATTCTAAGTGTAATGTGTGCTTAAGATAGACCTAATTACATTAGGTCTCATTTAGGTCTAATGGAGGTTTTGGACCTTAAGGGGTTTGACTGACATATGGAGTGATTGTATCAATTGTGTAACATGTTTTTGGACATATTCCAAGTGTGATCCAAGTATGGTAAGGTTATTCACTGACCAAGATGGATAAGAACAAGTGTTGAGTATATAAGCAAGGCCTAATTAGCCTATTTGAGCTAGTTAGAGAGTTGTGGACATAAGTGAATAAAATATCTAATTTGAAGGAATAGTAGTAGGTCAGTTAGGATCATCAGAATAGGAAATAAATCATGATGAACATCTAAAAAATCTTCTACATGTGGCTGACAAGTTCAATTGACCCAATGAGCCTAGAAGAGGCATGTTGAAGTGAGTGAGCCTAGAAGGCTGTTTGAGAGGGGTAGAATGCTAAGGAGAGATGAATGAGTATATTTTTAATTGAGAGACCATTAGATATATATTATAGGATTTTTTAGGTGTATGAAAGAGAGTGGAATACATGATACAAAAGATAGAAGAGCTGAAGCAAAGGTCACCATCCGTTGGTTGAGTAACAAGGTGTCTTGAGGTGATCAAGCTTCTCTTAGATGATTTGGTGATTAGTCAAGAGGGAGTGGGATCTAAATTATATATTTGAGCTTGAAAAAGTTTCCTTTAATTGGTAGGGTTGGTGCCAAATCACTTATGGGGTTTTATCCTCCTTGCAAGTTGGAGCTTACTAAAGACTAGTTGAGTGGGTAATTGACTAGGTAAGGGTTGAAACTCCTTGTGGGGTTGGTACTTAACTAAATGTTGTTTCATTAAATTATAGGATAGTAATCCAAGTGGTGTTACAGTGGTTTTTATCCCCTATGAGGGTTTCCTATATAGTTATGGTGTTCATGTGTTGATAGCTTGATTCAAGCTTATGCGATTACTTTACTATGCATTGTTATATATCTACGTTAGTTTGAATGGTTAATGAATGATGTATAGAATTAGGTGAAAATTTTATACATTGATTCAAACTTCCCCCCATGGTTGTGATTTTAAAAATTGGTATCATAGCAGGTCCTTTGAAGGAGGCTTGATAGCCTACAAGTGATCCTAGAAGTACAAAATGGCTAAGCTTGTGAAGGTGAGTTGTAAGATCAATATGTTTATCAGATTATGGAAGAAGAAAGCCTAAGGATGAGGAGATGAGGTTGACTATTTGAGCCTACTAGTGTAAGGTGTGGTGATCCAATGGAATGTCTTATGAAGCATAGTAAGTTAAGACTTATGAGTTGTTTGTGGCTTTAGTTAAGCATAGCATGGCATGATAATTTATTCTAGAATTCATTATCATGCCGTGTTATGCTCAATTAATTACAAAAATAACTCACAAGTCTTATCTTACTATGCTTCATAAGACATTCCATTGTATCACCTTACCTTACACTAAGAGGCTCAAATAATCAATCTCATCCTCAGGATTCTTTTGACATCAATGGCAGGCTCAAGCACATAACATCAATGACAACTTACAACATATGATGGGAAACCATTGGCTCCTTACAAAATAAAGAGCCCACCCATCTATTCAAATACAAGGAATACATATATTAAAGCATCTAGTGGAATCCTTATAGACTCTATAAAAGACATTTCGGTACACTTTCTCTCTAAATGTATAAAAAATAGTTTTGGTAGACCACTAGGAGCATGAATTAGGACTTAAAGGGGTCATCAACATCGTTTACTACATGATATATCTCAATGAATATTTAAGCTAGCTAAAAAATTTGGTCTTTGAGTTAATCACAGACATTGAGAAGGTTTTTAGTGGGGCATCGTATGCCTTTCAGTACTAATTATTGATCTTACTTATTTTCCTCACATAGTGGAAGTCCTCAGATAGCCATGTCAATCAATATGTCATGTTATATCTTGAGACCACATTTATAAACATTTCATAGACCAAAACAAGTAAATATTATGAGTAATTAGGCAATACATGTTGGAAAAAATCTAGAATCTCATCATGTTACATCTATGTGTGCCCATAAGTGTCATGTTATATTTAAGGCATCACGCTTCAATGACTAAGATCCATGATGGCATCCAAATTAGATTCAATGAGTTTCTAAAGGAACCCATCACTTCTTTGTCATTCCTTTTACTAGGTTAGATGTACAAGTAGAAGTTATGAAGCAGAGAGCTTTATCTTCTCACTCAATACCACCAATGGGAACAATACTTACAAGGGAATAGTAGCCATGAACTCAATAATCACTAACGCAACCATAAGTAGAGACACAAGCACCACCTGAAGAAGAAACAACCCCATCACAAATTATAGAAAAGAGGAAGGCACCAGTGTGTAGAGCATTATTACCTATGTTAAAGAAGAAGATGTGTATTACCAAGTCATGAACCTCCAATAGGAATGTTTCACATATCATTCTGGAATATGATCTGGCTTAGTTGGGCAAAATACAAGAGGAAGTGTAAAAATATATGTTGGATGATATAGCCACTGAGCTTTATGAATAAGAAAAAGAAAAACAATTTTGCTTTTACAAAGTAGTGCACACTTGTAAAGTGTAAAACAATGTTATAAATATCCTTCTAGTGGACATTCCTACACCTCTTGTGCTGATAATTATAGAAACAATGGTAGAAGAAGAAGAATACACATGTAGAATGGCTCTAATTTTTTAAAGATCACTAGGCACAAGGTCTTCAAGGGCACAAATAATTCCACAACAACCAAGAAACCCATAACAAATATTGATACACAATCCAAGGACACATATTATGCCTAGACTATCACCAAATATTTTAAAGCATATGGGTTCTTTTTCTGAACCTTAGCCAGTTGAGAAGGCTGAGTTACATGAGGCTCAAGTGCCAAAATAATATCCACAAGATATGATCATGGATTACATACAATTGAACAAGAGTCAAGTTCATCCAACTAGAGCAAAGGCATCTATATGTAGGTGCACCATGGTAAAAGAATCCCCTTATTCCTATCCTTTGTAGTCACTTTCATCTCCAACTTATTCAACTCCAACACATAAGCCATAAGTAAGTTCACACCAATAGCCTAAGTAGCTAACCATACAAGAATATATCACAGTAGAGAAGCAAGCTGATAAGAATCAAATCAAGCAAAAGAAGGCTCAAAAGTAAGCTATAAAGAAGGAAATAATAGAGGAAAAGAAGAAGAGGAAGGAAGAATCATCACACAAGGCTTTCAAGGAGGAACCAATGAAGATAATAGAGGAACAAAATAAGAAATAAGATGAAGAAGTTGTGAGGAATGAGAAAGAGTGAGAGAATCATGAAGTGCAAGCAGTGTAGAAGAGGAAGGTTGAGGCTAATGCAAAAGCCATGTTAGAATAAAAAGATAAAAATTATAATGTAGTAGTTAGTAGAACCTACCAATAAGGTGGTGATAATCGAGGCCCAACAAACATCTTATACATCATAAGGCTTGGATTTCACTCAATGGAATGTGTAAGATAAGAATATTAGCATAGTCCATAATTCCCTACATAGTGGTTGAGGGATGTCCTTGTACCCTCAGCAAGATGGACAACCATCTCACTTCCAATGGCATAAATAAATAAGGCACATGTGATGTCTATGGCTTCTACTTTGGCCCTTGCAACAATGGTGTAAGAAGCATTATTCAATGTCTTATAGTTACCTTTTCTAAAAAAATTAAGAGAGTGATTGTGTTGTACAAGTGCATCACACAAAAAAATTCAAACATAAGGCTTGATGTTGAAATATGGAATAGAGGCTATCTATGAACTTTTGGATAAGTATGAGAAAGTCATGGACATTGATGCACATTAGGCTCTACAAATTACTCACACCTTGTTAGATTGGAAGCAATATCACAACTCTACATTGAATGAGGTAATACTAAAGCTCACTAAGGCTGAAAATTCAAGGTAATAAAGGTAGATCATATGGATACACCTAATTTAAAAGATTTGACATTGAAGGATTATTTAGACTCAAAAGACATAACGAGGGCCAACATGACTAGCTAGTATAATGACATGATGAGTAATACATTTGCAAGAATCCAAACAAAATAGCACATAGATAGAATGGAGGAACTCACACTAGATATTCAACACAAATTATCATATAGTAGGGTCACAACCATGACCTTTGAGGATGATGATATTTAGAACATAATGCAATATCAAACCCCTCAACACACTATGATTTATTTAGTTTGGTAAGATCTTGGTGATTAGAAGATATTCACATAGGACTTATCCCATTGTGAAAGTGTTATTTCAACAATTATCAATGATCCATAATTTGTCCCACCTACCTAGCTCCAATAGGAGTTCCAACAAAGGAAAGTCGATCAAGCTGCATATTCTACTACCTATAAATAACAAACATTAACAACATCTTTGAATTCAATTATAGTACGTTCATAATCATCTTTTAATTCAACATTTGAAACTACTCTAGTCATATCTTTCACATTGCAGTGTGCTCTATCTTCTTCTTAGTCTATGCCTCTTCCCTCCACATAGGTATGGTGCGGCCTGCTAGTTATGCTAATCCATTTAAAACCTATAAGGGTGGTAGATTGGTATGTTGCTTAGTTGATAATTCAAAAATGCAACTAAGTAGTCTACAAGAGGTGAAAACTAGTAAATAAAGATTTGAGTGATTACTACAAGTAATGTTTCATGTCCAACCTATCTTTCTAGGCAACTCCATCAACTCTAACATTCAACACACTTCTTATGACATTGCCTTTGGACAAAACAACAATTTAAGTCTGAGAAAGTGTTAATAATAGAATGGGACTATAAAATTGTAGAGTATAATTATTTACAAGTGTGTGATCTGCACTATTTTATACTTTCTATATCATTTTGGATGTATTTGTTATTTAAATACACATGAAGAGTCTATAGAATGTGAAGAATCTCTCTTTTATTTAAAGTCAAATGTTGGAAGATGAAGTGACATAACCTTTGTAAGCTCTCTATATAGGGCTCATTTGTATTTTAAAAGGGTTCTGAAATATAGAGATTTAATAATGGTTCTTATTTATGTCTACACATGTTCCTTGTGTAGTTGTGTATTATTTTCCTATAATCTTCTAATCATTTGAAATATTAAATGTTTTGGGTAAATTAAGATCATGAATCATGTTTGTTCTTCTACAATCTATGTCTAGTTTTTTTTTTTTTTTTTTTGTTGTAGCTTCTTTAGTTTATTTTGTATTGCATTTCATCCAAAAAATTCAAATTAACATAAAGAGGCATGTCCAAAATGAGTGCAAATGACTCAAAAGATATATAAAAATTACTAAAAATCTGAAATGGATGAATGTCAAAGACATCTAGAAGGCTCAAATGCTAGAAGAAGAGTAATATGGGATAGGAAATATATTTAAAATAGTCAAATATATACAAGTGAATCAAGTGTACAAAAATAGGTAATAGATATTATGAAAAAAGGTCTTGTTCTGAAATTCGTTGTCTACAAAAGCATAAAAATTTATTTTTAAAATTGTAATAATTTTTTTTTAGCCCTATTTTTTTTAGTATTTATTGAAACTTATACTTTGATAGATGAAGTAACATTTCACTTTAGCATCATCTATACCAATTAAAGTACAGCTCTTTCAATCTAATAAAAGTTATTTTAACTAAAAAAATAAAATAGGGTTATTCGTAAATATATATAATCAAAAAATTGTTATAACTAAAAAGAATATTAAATTTATATTGGATATAATTCATAAACATATATAATAAAAAGATTGTTATAGCTAACAAAAATCTTAAATTTATGTCAGATATAATTGTTCCTAAACATATACAATAAAAGACTTGCAAAACATCACAAAATAAAATTTTAAACAAAACTTATAATATGTAAATTTTCAAATTTAAATTATGCATAATTCCATCCACAAAATTAAGCTTTTATAAAAAAACATAAAATTTATACCTTCTCTTTTTTTAAAGAAAATAAAAAAACTTGCACCTTATTTTACTTTAAAATAACCTACTTAATTTTATAAAACACACAAGATTTATGTCTTTTCTTCTCAAAGAAGATGGAACACTTGGAACCTTATTTTACTTTAAAATAACCTACCAGATTCATGCTTCTCTTCCTTAAAAAGATAAGTTGCACAGTGTATCAAACTCTTAAAGATATTAGGGTTACATTACTGAACAAACAGTATCTATTTCCAAAGCATGCAATTCCGTGTTTCAAAAAAACCCTGGACTGAACAACCGTGCATCCGTATGGACAGAAAACGGCATACATAAGTTTAACGTGATCAATCAAGCTTGATTATACACAGATTACCGTTGGGATTAATAAAATCCCTTCCTTTACCATGAGGTCAGCGTTTTGAAGGCACACCACCTCATAACATCTCATAACATTTTTACGAGCATTGGTTGGAATTTTGGACTATTCCAAAAATAATTTAATTTAGGGTTTGCTCGATGAAGTCCGTATTTTGCTGGCCTTAGTTATTCTGGGTGTCAATCCCAACTGCGCTCTGTATATCCTACGATAATCTGCAAATCATGGATAAACCCCAGAAGTTTTTTCTGAATTTTTTAAATTGTAGAATCTCTTCACAGTTGCTGAATTTTAAAATATTATTATTGATTTCTTTTATTGAAACCTGCATATCATTATCTTTTCCTCATCTTTTGTCTTCTGGATTTTGGCAAGGTCATGCTACAGCGAAAAACATTAAATGTAATAGCACCCATTGAACAGCATTGCAGTAAATAGAATAACAAGTAAATAACTTCGCCAAACATAATATTATATAATGAAGATCTCGTTAAATCAGATACATCTGCATACACTAAAAAATTAAATCAATCTACACCAATTATAAATGTTGAATCACAGCTAAAAACCATAACCCCTCTACCCAATGGAGAAATAAATGCTACAGGTTATATGATAAAACAGAAAAAGGAAATGCATCCACGGATGGATCTGATATGTCAACAACAGTGCCACAAACATCAGCATGTACGATATGCCCTAGTCAATAGCAGTCCCTACAACACACACATTCCATTAATCTTAACCAAATGCCATAATATTCAGACAAATGAACACAAATACTTAAGCTGAGGAGGAAATTTACTCTTGGCAGGTGAACAATCCATGTTGTATGATCTAAAAAGGACCAAGCAGAGCCCAAATAGCTGGAGCCTGGAGCAAACGCACCCCATCAACCTCTATTTCAAAAAACAAACCAAAACAAACCCTTGAAAAGAATCTCAAACGAGATTCATATGCAACTGCTACGGTGCCGTTAGGTGACAAAAGCAAGATCATTATACAAATTTGTACTCAATTACTTCTAGAATCTAACATATTGATTTATGTCTCCTCATTTGGAAATGACCCTCCTCATGTCGAACTCTTCCGCTTATGTTCCACACAGGACAATTTGGCCCTCTGCGATCACCTTGCTAAAGGTCTCCAATACTTACTCCTTTTCTGCGTTCTCTTTATCCTTTCCCTTTCCTGTTTTTTTATTAATTTCAGGTATTTCTATTCCATTCCCTCGGTCATCCCGGGGAAATCTACAGACACAGACCAATTTCGTAGGAAATTTTCCTACATCATCACAAAAACAGTGCTAATTGTAAGTTTAAAGGACTTTAAAAAGAAAAGATGAAGGGATCTTTTTATCTGTTTGTGATAGAAACGCAATTACCATAGCCATCTCATGATGGAGTTTGATGTGTTGACGAGGAGCTTTGTTTGCAGTGTAACCCCCTGCCAAGATAGAATAAAGGAAAGATCATTATGTAGGAAGAAAAGGAAAAAATGTCCCTCCTCACCGTTGCACCATAGCTTGTTCACAGCACTGGAAACTGCCTTGTTTAATAAATACTGCAATTTCAGATAATCGCCACTTTTGCATGGCTATGTAGCATGCTTTTCAATCGCTATCATCGCTCTCTAGGTGACAAATGGCGGAGCACATATCATCAAAATAGGTGGTTTGGTCGTTTGAAAGGATTTGAGCATGTTTTGAACTTTTTAAAGAATCTTTGCCACTTAGTAAAAAAAAAGTTTAACATGGAGTACTTCCGCTGGGAAGACAAATTTAGATTGGGGAATTACTTGTATTTCAAAATTAAAACAATTCCCTTTTAAAAATAAACCCACGTGTCATAAGGCAATCTATTTTTGGCCAAGGGGAAACGACCCATTACTATGAATTGGCAATTTTAAAGACCGAGAGGATGCCATCATTTAAAAAGTCATGCATGAATTTGGTGACTGGTGTGTTGTAAAAGGAAGTGAGCGGAAAGCATAGGTATGTTTTGGAGGGTGATTTTCCATTTTACATGTTTTTTCAGGGAAAAATTATGTTAATATATATGATAAGATATTATAAGTATATAAAAAAATTATAATATATTTATGATTTTTTTTAATTTAAAATATATTTTTTTAAATATTTGTCGAGATTTTAATGAAGGCAATTTATGGGTAATGTCAATATTCCATGGTATTAAATATAGTTATTTTTAATAATATTTAATTATATTAATAATTTTGAGAAATTAAAGTAAGGTGACACATAATTTATAAGTGGTAAAGATTTCAAAATGAGTTTGCCAATGATAATGAAGGGTAATAATAAAATATTTTAGGGGATATCATACACCAGAGGGTCCACATCATATACATACTGGTTTCATTTTCTATTAGCTATTTTTATTTGATTACGAAAAGACTCAACGTGCGATCCAAGTACATAGCAGAAAGAAAAAACCAATATAACTAAACGACAGCTGAAATAATCATATCTAAAAACAACTCATAGCCGACATGGATGACATGCAATATCCTAAGTAGCATTGGTATTAACATACAATTTTCAATAATATATAAATTACATATTTCTAGAGAATATACGTATCAATTGAACGGCTAATTATTTATAACATCAAATGAAAGGTACGAGTAAGTGGACGGTATCTTTTTCTATTTTATTTCAATAAAAACAAAGTAACTAAATTATAAAATCAAAGATGTATGAGACTTTTGATTCTTGGAAGTATGTTCAAATCTATATTATTAATATAGACTTTAAAATAATTTCACTTTATTTGATTAATTAATTGATTTTTTTTTCAAATGATATATTATAGATTAATTATAATATATATATTTTATTATATATAATATTATATTTATAATTCTATATTATATATTATATTGTAAATATTCTTATATTATATTATAATTTATTTTTTATATTATATATTACTATAATAAATTATAATATATGGTATAATTTATTTGATCATGAATTTATTAGTGAAAATGGACTCCACGGTAAAATTAAAAATAGAAAAGTTTTGGGACACCACTTTCTAAATGTGTGGCAATATGGTATTTGAAGAAAGATAAAAAATCAAAAAAATATTGACTGAAGTGGAGAGTGAGATCAAAATATGAAATTGAGCATGAGAAGTCTCTCCCTTTTGATGTTTATTATTTTTGTTTATTTATTCATCCATGAGTTTTTATTATCATATTGAATTATTTTTAATAAAGATAGGTATAGTTGTAGTTTAGAATAGTCTTATGATAAAATACGTTTAAGCCCATATCACTCTCAGAATAATGCAATATACTTATGGTTATTAGTAAAATTGATGGACCTTAACTTTTTAGAAGATATTATGCCTCTAACATCTTAATCAATAATAGTGCATACTATTTAACCTCTTGATTTAAAATAAAATGACCAACTAAGCATAAACTATTCCACAACTAAATATACGTCATTGATTTCATGCCAATTATTTATATAAATTTAAATTTGTTTTGTTTTATATGATTAAGACTAGAAACTTAAAAAATCATAAATAAACAAAGGCCAACCTATATTATTTAAAAAAATTGTGATATAATTAACTTAACCCTGAAGTATAAGAATCTGGGTTTTCCTTACTAAATATAAGTTTTTTTAAAAAAAAGAGCAAAAAAAAATTCCTCCGGCTTCCTTTGCACCTTCGAGGCAATTGTTAGTTTTATATGGTGGATGGCGTAATAAAAATCAATTGTCTCATTCTTAAAAAGCAAATAATTAATAATTTCTAATTAAATATTGGCGCACAACAAGTACAAGGAGTAGTTATAAATTAACTATTTTTAATTTTAATTTTTTAATTTAATTAAAGTAAATAATTAAGTTATTTATAAATCGATAAATAAATAAATTAATTTTAAAATTTAATAATTAGTTAATATTTAATTTTAAATTAATTTATATTAAATTAGTTATAAAATTTAATATTAGTTAATATTTAATTTTGAATTAATTCATGTTAAATTGTAATGTAATATTAAAAATATATAATGAAAGTTTTTAGATGTTGAATTGTAACATAATATCTAAATTATAATTAATTAAGATAAATAATATGTTAAAACATTTAGTGAATACTTTTAAATATAATTGTATAAATATTTTTAGATGATTTTATAATTTATTATTAGAATGAGAATAAAATATGAATTAAGTCTAATTTATTAATTTCAAATTTATAAATAGAAAAAATTTGTAGAGTTTTAATTTATAATCAATTTTAATTTATAATTTGATAGTAGTTGTCTGAAGATGTAGTGAAAATATATATGTAAAAATGTGAAGAAGATAACTCAAAGAATTTATGAAAATTAAAATAACTTTTTGAGACCATACACTTCTACTTTATGCAATCCAAATTATTTATTCATCTTGAATAAAAATGTAGATATATCTTTAAAAAAAAAAATTGAGTGTGTTCACATTATTTTGACCTCTAAAAAAAATCTCACAATTTTTTTTATCTATAAAATTCTTCTTATTATTATAATTAGAAAATATTAAATAAAAATTAAAAAATAATAATATATATTTTAAGATAAGTATTAATAGATGAATTATTTTTATATTTTTCATTTTATTAAATAATAAAAATATCAATAACAAAAAAATCTCTCAATTTTTTAATCTATAAAATTCTTCTTATTATCATAATTAAAAAATATTTAAAAAAAATAAAATAAATATTTAAAATAAGTATTAATAGATGAATTATCTTTATATTTTTCATTTTATTAAATAATAAAAATATCAATAAGAACAAATCTTGATGATTAGAGAAACTTTAATAAAATACAAACCAATATTTTCTATGTATATAAATGTTTTAATAAATTTTTAACTTAATTTAAATTAAATAAAATAGTATATATATATATATATATATATATATATATATATATATATATATATATATATATATATATATATAACTAACTATATTACCTATTAATTCATCGTTTTCTTTAAATGTTTTAAAGAAAAAAATAATTATTAATTTCTAACTAAATATTGGCGCACATTAAATCTAAGGAAGGTAGTTATATAAATTAATTGTTTTTAATTAATGTAATTTATTTATTTATTAATAAATTAAACATTAAATCTAAGGAAGGTAGTTATATAAATTAATTGTTTTTAATTAATGTAAATAATTTATTTATTAATAAATTAATTAATTTTAAAATTTCATGCAATTAATAATAAAAAATGATAATTAATTAATGCTTAACTTTAACTTAATGTAATATGGATAGAGGGATTTAAATTAAATTTTAGTAAAATATCTAAATTAAAATTAATCAAAATAAAAAATAAAAAAAATAGTGAATGCTTTTAGATATAATTATATAAATATTTTTTAATCAATATTTTAGATCATTTTCTATTATCTCCATGAAAATAGAATATTAATTATATTTAATTAGTTAATTTTAAATATAAAAATAGAAAAAATATATAGAATTTTAACTCATAATTAATTTTTCAAGGAAGAATGGATCGAATGGGTAATGAGCTGTGTGAATTCGATTTCATTCTCCATTTTGGTGAATGGGGAGCACTCACAACTCTTTGGTGCCTTGCATGGCCTGCGACAAGGGGATCCATTATCTCCATACTTGTTTCTTCTTCTGGCGGAAGGTCTTGGATGCCTGATTAGAAAAAAGACTGGTGAAGGTGATATTTAGGGATGGATGTGGGGAGGTGACCTTCCTGTTCTTTCTCATCTTCAATTTGTGGACGATGTGGCATTGATGGAAATGGCTATTATGAGGGAGGCAGCCAATATTCATAGCGGTTTGGATACTTACTTGGCCGCAACAGGTCAGGGAATTAATGAGGATAAATCATCCATTTTTTTCTTCAACACTCTGCCACCTATTCAAAGGAGGGTGGCTGACATTCTTCAATTCCAAATTGGTAGCCTTTTGGTTCTTTATCTTGGTATCCCTATTTCTACTGGGAGACAGGCCAAGGAATTGTTGCAGAAGATTCTGGACAAGTTCAAGGCTAAAGTGAATCACTGGACCAACAGGTGGCTGTCCTTCACCGGTTAGGTACAACTACTCCAGTTGGTGGTGTAGGTGCTTCCCTTATACAGGTGTATGCTCCAGGTGGTGCTGGTGAGTTTTGTTAAGGATCTTGACTCCTTGGTAGAATAGTTTTTATGGGTAGGTAACTTGTCTTTGATGAAGTGGAGCCTGATTAGGTGGGAGGTTGTTTGTAGCCCTAAAAGGTTTGGTGGCGTGGGTTTGCGGCAGTCAGTCCTGGCAGGAACGGCCCTGACAGCCAAATTGTATTGGCGATGGTGTGAGGAACAAGATCATGTGTGGGCCAGAATCTTGTCTTATAAGTTTTTTTGGGGTTCCTATGAAAGATATCCCCAGATACAGCTTGTTGGGTAATAGATCAGTGATCTGGGATACTCTTAAGAAAGGAGTTGCTTTGATCAAGAGAGGTCTTTTCTAGATTTTTAGGGGGGTAATGAGGCACAATTCTAGCATGACTCATGGGATGGTTTTACCCCTCTGGTTACTCAGTATCCACATCTTGATGGCCTTGCATAGAGATTTAGTGAGGCAAGATGGATTAAGGTGTGCGATTACAAATCATTTCTTCTACATGGTCAATTGATAGAGGCAAGGTGGAAGGAGTAGGAAGAATGGCCAATTATTTATATGGACGCTGAGTGCGCTGAGCTTCATGAGATCCTTACTGGCTGCTACTACTATGCACTTAGGGAGAGTGACTTGCTGGCTTGGTCCCCTCATCCTAAGGGGAAATACACGGTCTCGACAGGTTACCAAGAGTTGATAGCACAATAATGTGGTGCTAGAGGGGAAGTTCCTTGGTGGAAAAGAGTGTGGAGCAACTTATCTTGGCCAAAATGCAAATGCTTTATCTAGACATTGACCTGGAACCACTGTTTGACCTGGGAGAATATTAGACAGAGAGGCTTTATTGGCCCTTCATAGTGCATCTCGTGTAATAGAGCGGAGGAAGAATCATCTCATTTATTTTTTAACTGCCCTTTCACTATTCATTTATGGCACGCTTGGTGGGATGCGTGGAGGTGTCAATGCTTGCATGCTTCTACCCTGGTTGAGTTTTGGTCTAGATTTGGTAGGCTGCCTTCTGCTACTCATTTCCTCCAAGAGGTGTGGTATGCTGGTCCCATTTTTTTGTTGTGGCAAGTCTGGCTTGAGCGAAATAGCAGAATTTTCAAAGAGGAAAAATTGACGGTTCACCAGGTATGGAGCAAAATTATTAGGATGATACATGAGACTATGGAAGCTAAGAGCAAAATTATTTTGCTGCTGGAGCAGGGAGACACAAAATTGGTTAAGAGGTTAGGCATACAAAGTATCTCTCTAGGCTCTACTTGTGTCAAGCGTGGCCGATGTGGGAAACAGAAAATTTAGAGGAGTGGGAAATGGACACCCCCTCCTGAAGGTTTTTTGAAACTAAACACGGATGGTTCTTCCAAAGGTAATCCTGGACCGACTGGGATAGGTGGGATTGGTAGGGATTCCTCTGGAGCTGTTGTTTTTATTTTTTTAGCACACATGGGGGAGCAAACGGTGAACAGGATGGAAGGATCAACTGTTCTGTATGCATTAAAGAGAACTTATGAGTTAGGCTGGAAAATGGTGAAGTGTGAAGCCGACTCACAAATTCTAATTAATATGATTCGGGAGAGGAAAACTAATGATGTGAGCTAGCAACTATCTTTGATAGTGCAACATATACTTCAGATTAGTTCGCTTATGGATTCCGTGTCCTTTGCTCACATTCCAAGGGAATGGAATGGAGTGGTTGATTGCTTTGTGAAGTGGGCTTTTGAGGATATTGGTGGACTTAAGGTGGATGAATGGGCGTTGTTGCCTGCAGATGTGTGTCAAAACCTGGACATGATTCTTAGTGAGGATGGAAATGGTGTTGGGATGTGACGATTTTTGGTGTTTGGTTTCTATGGTTTTCTTGGGTTTTGGGGGCTTTGGCCCTTTGTTGTATTGTAATATTTTCAAAAATTAATAAAGTTTTCACCCCTTTTTATTAAAAAACTTATAATTAATTTTATTTTATGATTTAATTCTAGTTGTTTGAAAATGTTTTCGTGAAAATATATATTTAAAAATGTTTAAAAGATTCTTGAAAATTTGATGTAAACTAAATAAGTTTTATAGACCATACACTTCCACTTTAAGCAATCCAAACTAGTTATCCATCTTGGATGAAAGTATAAATAGACCCAAAAATATTTATTGAATGTGTTCACTTGGAAAAATTGTTTAATTTTCTTATTTATAATTTTTTTAAAATAATAATTGGGAAATAATAAGTAAAAACTTAAGGAAAATAACATATATTTTTGTGCAAGCATTGAACCCAAAAATAGGTGAATTGTATTTATTCTTAATATTTTATTACGTAATATATTTATATTTAAGATTGTATTAGGTAATAATAATATCAAAAACAAACAAACATTTATTATTAGAGAAGCTTCAGTAGAATGTAAACCAGAATCATGTGGGAATGTCTAAACAAAACTATATTTTTCTCAGCGTATTTAAATGAACTACAATGCTTATATATTATATAAACAAATTAAATTCAAATGAAAACTCTATCGGCTCATAAATCAACATCAATTTATCAAATGATGAAAAATGATGGACAAAGAAAGTGAGTGTAATCTAACCACAATGGGCTAGACCAAGTTTCTAAGACCATCATAACATTCTTGATAATCCCCAAGATTGCCCTAGAAACTATGGATAAGGAGCTTAGAATAAAATAAATTCATGGGGAGAGAGAAATGAGAGTTCCAGGGGGATAGATGAAGTGTGAGATCCTATTAAAATATGAAAAACATGTCAATAATTATTAATTTGGAAAAACAATAGACATGTACACAAACATCCTAAAATCATTATATTGTTATTTTCTATGGGAATTTTACTCATATGTATTTTAAGTCATCTCATGATGAACTCCAAAAATATTTATTATCCTAATGACATTAATTTTGTCATGTATTATTAGTATTAATCACAACAAAATAGATCTACTTAGAACACAAGTACCATAAGAATTTATTAGTAGGGGGAAGAACAATGAATTTAATCGACCACTTTGGGATTCTTACTCTCTAGCCTCTTTATCATTAGAAAATATTTCATCAAACTTGCATAACCTTCTAAGTCACCTTTGTCTCAAAATTCTCACCAATGTGAGATCACCCCAATTACATCCCAATCATGCATTTGTATTAGGCAGTTGAAGACATTCACAAGAAATTTTAATTATAATGTTGATTTTTATGAGATTTTTAGTTATTTGTATTTAATTCATCTTAAGATGACCTTCATGGGTATACATCACACTAATGACATTTATTTTCTTATGCATCTTCGTAATAATCATAAGTAAGGGAATCCACTTAACACACATGCACCATAAACATTTGTTAGTAAGGAGTCAAGGGGAATGGTGAATTTAATCAACCAATTTAGAAATCTCACCCTCTAGAATCTTTCCCCATTAGGAAATATTTTCATGATTGTAATGCCTTATATATCACCCTTACTATCTCACAACTCTCACCAATGTCGGATTAACCCAATTACAACACAATCATGTATTTATATTATGTAGTTAAAGGGTTTCACAAGCAATATTTCAATGATGAGAATCATGAGAGAAGTCACAAGAGTGACTTATAATGTATTACACTCACCAAAATATTTTCTAATTGAGAAATAGGCTAGAGGGTGATAATCTCAAAATGGTTTATTAAATTCACCATTCATCTTCCTAGTAATAAATGCTTTCAATACTTTTGTGCTAAGTGGGTCCCCTTCCTTATGGTTATAACAATGAATGTTGGAGAAAATAAATGTCATTGAGGTAATGACTATTCATGGAGGTCATCTTGACATTAATTGATTTGGCCTCCAACCACATAATGGATTCAATAATCCATACTAATTCCCAACAACATGAAAAATTCAATAATTCATTCATAAATGCAATATATTTTTATTAATATTCTCACAAATACAAAACTTTATCAACAAAGCTTATCTCACATTACATACATATAATCAAGCTTCTCTCAAAACACACATACATATTTGGCATCCCAATCCAAGGAGGCTTTAAGCTTATCCACAAATATTATTCCCATAAACTTTCCTACCTAAACCAAGCCAAGAAACAACCATATATATAAAATATGGGAGAAAACATCAAAGAAGCAAAGGGAGCCCAAAATGGCACCACCCATTCACATGGAGCAATATTCAATAAAGAAAAGTTATCTCCCAATGAAATCCACACCACCTTATCCACATGGGGTCATCATAGCTTATAGACAAAGTTCACATGGAAAGGTTGGTGGCACCTCTCATGAAAAGTCAAAAGGCAAAAAGAGATGCCAATCAAGAATAGTTGAACTTGTCTCTCCATAAACAAAAGCTTTCAAAATGGGTAGGTTTAATTTTTTACCACTCTTTTCTTTCCCCACATGACAAATTTGACCCATGACACCTAAGCACTCAATAATAGTGTTGTAGACATCTTACCAAGGTTAATAGTGTCTACCACCTCATTAGTGAAAAGTAACTTAGGAATAGTGTTGCATGAATAGTATTTTTTTCACTGCATCATTCTCTTTTGGTTGAAAAAAATTAGCTCCTATGAGTTATCCTAATTTTTCTCCAAGCTTTGTAGGCACACACACAAACACATAGACACTCCACTCTATTTTTAGATGATGTAAGATTGTCTTAACCCTTAGATGTTCCAGCATCATACATCTGAGGTAGATAATGTGATATCTAGTCACATAGATGGGGTAAGTGGTAAAACCACTCTTTTGGTCATAACAAGTAATAACCAAGGCATCCCTTTCCAACACACCAAGTGCACCCGGATAATATTATTTTTAGTTTTCCACTTCTAGTTTCTACACACTAGCCTTGAAACCATCTTTACAGGATTACACCTCCCATCCAAAACCATCCTCCTCTACCAAATGCTCATCCATATCCCAATGGATTCATATGTGGGTTCTAACCCATCACAAACACTCATGGGATCACATCCACTTGAAACCATCCTCCTCCACCAAGATACTATATCTTGCATCTCATCACCCCATGTGAGCTCAAGCCCACCACTAGCCATCCACTTCCACCAAAATACCATCTGTATTTATTCACCCATCATCCAACCACCTATTTGATCATCTTCTACATCAATAACTATAACCACTTGCAGGTCCTCTCTCATGGTTGAAACTATATTCATATTATCACTCTCATCATGTGCACATACATGCACATTAATCACTCCCATGGTTTCCTTCATGAAAACCTTTAGATCCCCATAACTAAAATCTTCCCCTTATACACTAGCTTGCACATCCTCTACATCCAATGATTCCACAATGGAAACGTGAAACTCTTCCTTATTTATTTCTTCACCCAAATGCATCTCCTCATGGATGCCTTCTTTTTCTCTTTGCAACTCTACATGGCTGCAACTTTCATCTTCTACATCATCCTTCACAAGGATGTGTTCATCTTCTTCTTCAACAAGAATCACCTTCATATCCTCTTGTATGAGGATTTATTATCTTCACTATAAATAATCACATTTGAAATATTCACTCTCATTTTCCCACTCATAGGACTCCATAATTTCCTCCCCATCTTCAAACAATAGGTCTCTTTCATTAGCTGCAACATAAATAAACTATCCTCCCCTTTTAAGCTTCTTGTCCTCTATCAATTCTTGAAGATTTTATATCCATTATCTTTGCATTATTGGATTCTCCAATTCACCCATCAACATGGAAAACATATGTTCCCACTCACAAAACTTCTTATTTCCTCTCCTATTTATCTCTACTTAGTGATATTCCCAACACCTAGTTGCAACTCCACTCTATATAAACATAATATTTTCAAACTTTTATCAATTAATGACACTATTTATCTTTTAGGAACCCATTGAGTCTCAATATCTCGGAGTGCATTAAGGGGTTCACTGAGAAAGGAGTGGGTAGACCATTGGTGATTCATAAGATTGTTGTCCCTTTTTCCACTTATTATCAACACATTTGTCTCCTAAAAACCATTGCCATAAACTTGTTTTTCTATCTTGCACACTCTTCCAGTCATTTATCATATTTCATAAAACTTTTCCTAACCTAAAACCACTTTCAACAATTTATAATACTAGGTCGATTGGGTTGACCTTGTACTATTATTGGTGAAACTCATTTAGGGTCTAGGTCGGCTCTTGGCCGACTTAGCCCGTGACCTAGTGAGTTTTTTTCAATAATGATACTAGGTCTATTGGGTTGACTATGTTAGTCAAAACTTTTAGAAGGGTTTAGGGATAGATCCACATATATATACAAGATCATCTTGCCATTATTTAGAGAAGGGAATAATAATTAAGAGCTATTATGCATTTTCTTATCCACCATTCTACTTGAGAAGCAAGCTTAGGATTTCATACTTTCTTTGGATGTACAGATCTTGTTTTTTGAAGAAGTATTTTTGATGTATTGATAGGTTGTGTAACCTATAGTTTATTTATCCTTGTCATACTTACATACTACAACAACCTCTTATGAAGTACCTTGCCCAAGTGAGATATTGAGGCTCGACAGGTTCATCTAAAAAAAAAGGTATTCCTAACATTGTTCCACCTTTATAAGAGTAGACATAAATGCATTTTCACTTGTCTTCCATCCATTAGGATTAAATATACATTGACATGAGTATATGTCTCTTGTCCATGTTTATTTTTAGTGTTTATTACCCACACTTTGTGCCACAAGATTTGGTGAGCACTAGATTATATTTCTTTGCTTTAATTGTTATTAGTATAGTGAATATAAAAACATAGGGATTAGTTAGTGTTATTGCATTATTTTTCTTGACTGGAGGATTTAGAATGCTCCCTAGTATTATTATTATGATAAGAGATCCCTTAATTGTGTCTAGCAGATCCCCATATTGGTCATGTTCTTTATTATGTAATGTATCCCCAATCAGAAGTGTAAGTAGGACCTATCTTCTCCAAGCTAAGATTGATTTATGCATTTATGATTGCATATATTCTAGTGAACTTTATATGAATCTAATCCTTACAGGTTTTCTTTCATGTTTTTCATTTTCTATCATTTTATTTATTAGTTTTTTATATTTGTGATACTAGGTCGACATGGCTAGTATAGTTTATAACTTCTATGCATAGGTTTAACACACAATCACATCAAAATGACTATTATTTATATGCAAGTCTTCATTAGATACATGTTAATAGATTAAACAGGTTGACATAGTACTATTATTCACTTCTAGATAGGTTATTGGGTCAAATGAGTCGACATAGTACTCTTATTCAATTGGAAAAACCATACTAGGTTGACCAGGCTGGTATAGTCATTTTGACAGGCTTTAGTAAATAAGGAATTGTAGAACTAGGTCAAACCAATCAACACAATTGGTAGAATTTGAAAGTAACATTCAAGTCACTTTAATATAAATTTCACATTCCTCAACATCTTCCAACCCACCAAGGTTCTTTCTCTCTCTCTCTCTTTCATTTTAGTTCTTCCTTACAGTTCTATTTTACACAATTTCCAGTCTTTAAAACTACCACCATACAACAAACTAGATCGATCTAGTAAACTTAGCTCTATATTCTATCTTTTATCTAAATGACTAGGTTGATCCTATTGACATAGTTCTTAAAAGACTCTTGCTTCAATAGTATAGTAGTAATACTATCAACTCTTTTGTAATGTTTACATACATTATCTTCTCGACTAACTCTGTATTATGTTTAAATTTTAGAATTAACAACTATATTCTAGTAATTACTTCACATTTTCATTTTTAGTTGTTTGCATGCTTAGAGTAGATCACATAATCTAATTAGGTGGTTTTTTAATATACCATTTAGTTTCACTATTTTTCTATTTATTTCACACACTACCAAATCACATAATCTCAAAACACATTTAAACATTTTTCTGCCTATTTCCACTTAGATTTACACCCTTTGAGTAGATGGCAGAGTTCTCCTCATCCAAGTGGCATAATGGAAACACCTCTAGGCTTGTGGGTAGCCTAAAGATGAGGTGAATCTCTAGATAGGGCTATCTCCCTTGATGTACCACTTTTGATTGCAACTACACCTAAAATTTGGGTAGGGGAAAAAGGAGAGAGATAATTAAAATAAAACTATTCTAAGGGAGGTGATACACCAAACAAGATGATGACTTATAACCAGTAGCATGTTACACATGAGAACAAAGGACTAACCAAACATACACTCTTACAATCTACATCTTCTCCATAAATGTTAGATTATGAGGTTATGGATGAGTGTGAAAATCTAGGAGGACTAGACAATAGGCCTTGAATGACACTAATGAATATACTAACTCACTCAATCCTTAAAATTTATTAGAATACTTCACATGCCCTACAAGAATAAGCTTTCCAATTGTAAATAGGATGCAATAATAAGACAACATGCTAAGGAACCCATAGTCTTCACTAAGAAAGATCAAACATTTAAGTAAAACACATTAAGAATAGTCATGAAGAGGTAAAAATAGGTAGTATTATTGATCAAAGGGTGTGAAAATTAGTAGGGATTCACCATACTTAGGTGGAGCATAAGTTAAAATAGATAAAATGGCTAGTTATTATATAACTTGAGAGAGAGAGAGAGAGAGAGAGAGAGAGAGAGAGAGAGAGAGAGAGAGAGAGAGAGAGAGAGAGAGAGAGAGAGAGAGAGAGAGAGAGAGAGAGAGAGAGAGAGAGAGAGAGAGAGAGAGAGAGAGAGAGAGAAGTTCAAGGGTCATAAGGAAACTTGTCAATCTAAGATAATTATTTAATTTTTCATGATAAGAGGATATGGAATGAACCATGGAAGGTTATCAAGCCCAAGTGTCCATCCAAGTCATCAAACTCTTTTAAAGTGGCATAAACTCCTCTTTACTGGCTCAAAAAAACTACCTTCATGATTAACCCTATTTGAACATCCAAAAAATAAATAGGGATAGGTATGATGATTGAGATTAAGTTAATTTTTTTCTAAAATACCTATTCATGTATTGGTTTTAGGCTTGGTCATCTGGAATCATTCCAAAATGAGCTATCATCATCTATTATCAAGAAAACTCTTCTTCAATTCACCCTACACACTTGGCATAAAATTTGGATTTAATTTCCAATAAAAATTAATTTGAGGGAGTTTATGAAAATTTTAAATACCCTAAATGTCATTAGAATCATCGATCACACCTTAGAATCACCCCACTTGAATTTTTCCAGCCTTCTCACTAGCTTGTCCACTATGCCAATTTTGACTAGTTGAGATGAGAGCTCTAGTTTGGATACTTAGGAGTTTTTTATTTGAATTAAATGACCATAGTGAGTTATTAAATTTCCTAATATTCCATACAAAATTTATTTCATCTTTAGACTCTTCCTGTAGCTCAAAAAACACATAAAATAGTCAAAAGTACCTTCTTTTGTACCCCATTTGTATAATTTTGTACGGTATAAAAGCATGAGAAGTATCTTTAAGGAGTCATATAAAATTTAAAATCATCATCCTAGTCAAAATAGTCCATAATATTAGCTTTCAAACTCCATTTCTCTAAACTAGTCATTGGCAAGGGTTTAGGATGGTTTTTAGGCCTATTTTCATTCTTAAGGTTTGTTCATAAAGTTATAACATTGGATTTGAAAATACAATACACAAATTGGTTGTTAAATACCTCTTATAACTTTCTCAAAATCCTCTAGCCTCCATGAAAATCCTCGTAAAAGATATGATCATCTAGACATACCCTATCGAGTTCCTTTCTCCAATTTTCACAGGGTGGATGTTGCTCTAGAGCCAAAATTGGCTCCCCTAATATCTTATATACAATTTTAAGGATTTTAAACCTCTTAGGTGACCCTATAAACATAATACAATAGGTTTAAATTCATGTATAATGTGAAAATTTTGAATGACCTCTTTTTTTGGCACTAGGCGTAAACCTTGATTAACAGGCTTGACTACACCTTGTAGATCAGAATGAATTTTGATGGTTTTACTCACCTATAAATATATAAAAATCATATAATATTATCTTGTACACAATTTAAAATAATTTATAAATCATATTTATGGCTATAAGTGTGAATGACCCTTCATTTGGGCATTAGGCCAAAAACTACTTAGTGTGCTTGACTGTAACCCCTAAGGGTTTAGACATTCCTATTGAAAATTATCCTTATTTTATTGATTTTATATGTTTTTATATGTTTATTCAAACTTCCTCAACCTTATTTTAAGCTCCAAATATCTCTTGACTCATCTGGCCATCTCCACCTTCCAAAACTGCAGGGTTGTGCACCTAAGAAAGTGCCCTCCAAGTGAGACAAAATAGAGGGAACTTCCCCTATTTGTATAGGAAAAAAATTATTGGATGATTTTATATAGGTTTTAATGACCCTCTGGACAATATTTTATCTCCTGGTCATCTCATATGACCTTCCAAAGCTTCATGTTCTAAAACTGGTTTCTAGGCAAAAGGACTGTGCAAGATTTCATGAAATGGACTATGTTTGCTTGATTGGGATATTATACGTGCTTATTTTCCATTTTATGAAGGATATATTAGTCCATCATGACCATAATTAATTTATTTCATTCCCCATTATCCCTCCAACCTTTCTAAACTCTTCACACACTTGAACTCTTAAGGCTACCTTCTAATTCTTGATTGTGTTTTCTCAAAACATCACACCTGTAGGTGTATATGCATGAATTAACCTTTAATACAAGTTAAAAGATCTTATATACTCCCCTTAGGTTCATATTATGTTTTTTATACTCACCTTTTTCATTTGTATCACTATAGCACCTCAAGAACCCAATTTACTTATTCCCTGCATGCTCAATCAACACAATCAACTATGTTGAGGAAGATGAAAACATGTAGGTGTATATGTATTGGTCATGAGTCCTATGATAACCTTATAGTATAATTTACCAATGGTTTTAAATTTTTCACTCACCCAAATTTTCTATATCCTCACTTTGGAGGTTGAAAAGCTCATAAGACTTGTCATAGGTAAATGGCTATGTCGAAACCAATTAGATCTTGCCTATAAGTGTGTATGTATTGGTCTAGGCCTTGATGGATGTGTAGAGGATTTTATTGAAAATTAAAATCCACACAGTATTTTATTTTTCCTTCATTCTTTTTAATGGGCTAAAACACCCTCAAAACCACATGCTTAGGTCATTGTTTGCCTATAGTCACCTAAAATTGGTTGTAAGTGGAAATTTCTCATGAAGGGGCCCTATAGGTTTACATAGGGTCTAAAACCTCACAAAAAAAATCTTTCTAATATTATCTATGCCCATTAGTATTTATTTCATTAACCCTCATTGATATCAATGTTCAAACTTCTCTACATGAATGATATAGAAAATAGGTCTTGGCTGTCGGTGGACAATTTTTGAGCTAGGCATGCCTGCAAGTGCCTATATGACCTAAAACATCACATATCTTCTTCTTTTGATGATATTTTAGATCATAAACATTCCTTTCATTGAATAAAATTATTTGATCATTGCGGGTACGTTTTATGACTACAACTTTGAATGAAGGGTCTCTTTTGGATCATAGTCCTATAGTTAACACTGACTATAATTAGTGCATAAAAATGCAATTTTAGGTCCTTTAGAAACTAATCCTCATTTCTCATCTTCCCCTTAAAATTTGGTAGGGCTCTTGTCCTATGATGGGCCTACAAGAGCAAACCATTTAGATACCTCAAAATTCCTTTAAACCATGTTATAAAGCTTTGGAAAAATTCTTAGGTTCTTTATTTTCTTAGTTTAGGGACAAAGGGCCTGAACCTATAATCATCTCCTTGAACATGGATTTCACTTATATCTGTCAACTTGACATCTCAAATGAATTCTTCCATGATTAATCATACATGATAAAATTTCAAGATATGTTCCAACTTGTTCCAATCCCTTCATCAAATGCCCATAGTTATTTTCCAATAAATCCTATAGGTAGAGATTGTCAAATCTACAAACAATAAATGCAAACATGAACAATGCATTGCTTTGACTATTTCTTGAGTTGTGAAACAAACTCAGCCTCCCAAATGAACTCCTAATTTATCAAATATATTTATAAAAAATTAATGTTTAAAACATGTATATGGATTCAAATATCTGTGTTCATAGTTTCCACATGGTTTTCTTCAAGCAAGCGCCTATAGGTAAGCATGTTCATGGATACCTAACTAAAAATGGTGCATATGATTGTAATTTCATGAAGAGTTGCCTTGGGGAAAAGATATTTAGAGTTTAATATGATAAATATAACATGTAATAGTGTAAACCAAAACATATTCACCCTCCAAGACCACATCAAAACAATAAAATCCTTTAAATGGTGAAAAACTACCTGTTGCATAGAAAAGTTCTCCCTCCTACAAATTAGAGATGATTAGTATATCAAAACACCTTGAACTAATAAAAAACATGGAGAGCATTATATAAGGAAGAAAACATCATTTGGAGTCAAATTCAACAATTAGTTCATACGTATTTGACCAAAATGGAGCAAAACCTATAGTGTGCATGAAATAGCTAGCATAAAAGTATAGTCAACTTCATGAGGATGGTTCATGAATCACATGACACCATTATTAAAAATATTTATATGTAAATTAAGATATATAATTCGAATTTCACCTCCCTAATAATTTTTATTTGAAATCTCGTCTATTGGTCGTACCAAGTATAAACCTGAAGACTACTTTTGCTTTCCAAGAAGACTAAAAAAGGATTAGAATGGGTTTTGGCCAAAAATGGCACCTATAGAGAATTTCAAATGTGTAAATAATCTTAGAGAAGCTAAAGAGAGATATAATTATCTTCTCCCATGTGGAACACTTTCCCATGGGCCATACAAGTGCCAAACTCTCATTTTTCTCAAGAAAACTATCCTTTCTTCTTAAGAACCTGCCACTTTTTATTTATGTCAACTGATTAAGACCTTTTGGGACACATAGGATGTAACATAATCTTTTTTAACCTTCACACTTCCAAATAAATACATACAACTCATTAAATGCATCTTTTTTACCTCAAAATGACTAAAAAGACTAAAATGACTAAGGACCAAGGCTAATATAACCTTAAGTGACACTAATTAACCTATGAAACACCTTTTGAAATCTATATTAGACCCATGAAACACCTAAAAGTCAATTTTTTACCTATACGAGTCCCAATTTGACCTAAAAATCAAATTTGGTCAATAAATTGGTGACTCATAGGGGTAATATGCCTTCTATACTAACTAGACTAGTAGCCTTATTAGTCCATTGGGTTTAGGGAGTCAAATGCAGTCTAAGACAAATAAGAAGGCTTTGACCATTGACCATAAGCTTTGATCAAGTCAAGAATAATGACTACCTCAACCACACAAAGCAAAAAAATAACACACACAAATCAAAATTAACACACATGTGCTTCATGAGCACCTATGGAACACCCACACCAAACTAAACAAACTAACTCAAACACTAACTAACTTATGATGAAAGCCGCCTCCTGGATCAAAGGGGAATTTTGAAAGTCTTCTTACTTCATGACATGAAGTATTTAGTGAGACATGTAGCCTTTTGTCCTTTAGCATTGATGCCTCCAAATTTTTCATGATGTTTGCCAACTTCATTGGAATGATGTTCATTGAAAAA
The DNA here is from genome assembly GCA_037957365.1 of Torreya grandis. Lineage (NCBI taxonomy): Eukaryota > Viridiplantae > Streptophyta > Pinopsida > Cupressales > Taxaceae > Torreya > Torreya grandis. The sequence continues at coordinate 50,297 of JARHVA010010208.1, forward strand.
AATACAGCTTCAAATAGGTTGGCTATATAAATAAACTCTTATTACATCCAAATAGCCTAAATCTTCTCATGCAGATCTTCAATTTTAACCTCATTCTTGATTTCCATAGGGCTCTCAATATGATTGGTTTTTTTTATCAGTTGCAAGTTCTTCTAGCTCATCAATGAGCTTTGCATAATCTAGCCAATCTTGATCATTGTCCTCCATGGAAGATTCTTTCTTCACCTTGTCACATACTTAGTCCTCAACTTGGTGAAGCTCTTCAAGTTCTTAAAAGAGCTTCATTTACAGCTGCCAATCATCCTTGTCCTCTTCAATATTCTCTTCTTTATGTGTGAGGTAATCAAAATGGTGTTCTTCAATCTCCAATACATCTGATGGTGATTCAAGATCAAGTTGAGGTATTGGGTCATCTTATAGAATAACATCTTACACATTGGTCTAAAGAGAGTTTTCTAGGGTTGAAACCTCTTTGGAAAAGACTTGAAATGGTTATACTTCCTTAATAGAACATTCATATTCATGCTGGAGGTGATCATTTACAAATTTTTGACCAGATGTAGAGTCTACTTCAAGGGATACAATATATTCCATCTCTTTCTCCTTCATGGTGATGCCAAGACTAGGCATCTTAAAATCATGTAACCTAGCCCAATGAGGCTACCAAGGAGGTATGTCTCCTTCAAGTAGGAGTTATAAAATTTTATCAACCAACTACTCCTATTTATGTTCTCATACCATAGGTATATCAAGGCAAAGGGTGATGTGCTGAGGATAAGATGAACTAGTTGGTGGAGGTTGCACATAAAACTCAAAATTAGATTGAGAGTGAAATGTAGGGGGGCTCCTTTAGAAGCTCTTAGGGAAGGGGAGGTAGACCTTGGGATAATACAACTTGAATTTGGGATGTAATGGAAGATGAAAATGAGGGTTTATATTCCACTTAATTTTCTAGTAAGATGGATTTCTACATTTTCTTAATGGCCAACTTAATTTGTCTATCAAGGTTTGCTTCAAACATAAGGCTAGTCTTTTTAACTCTCTCTTTCACTTGATTTGGAAAAGGATGAATTTGGAAATTTTGATTGGGATCATGAGTAGGGATCAAATATGACTGATATAAAACTCAAGGAAGTGGATATCAAGGCTAATAGTTTTGGTGAGGATACCTCTCATGAATTCTTATATTATCCTCCAAGGATGCAATTAATCCACTCACATCTAACATCTCATTTGTAAGCCTTTAACAATTGGCTCTATCAATAGGTGCCCACTCTCTTTTGACTAACTCTAGAGCATCTCATGCATTTTGGATGAAATTTCTATGGAAAACATGACCATGTCCCCTTAGTTTATCAATATCCAACAAATACTTTTCATAGCCCAAGAGTGTCTTCTTGAAATTTATAATTGACTGATTAGAGAAGTGGATAGGTTGACTAGGAGAAAGATATGAAGAAGGATGATTGTAGGGATGATACAACTCATGACAAGGCTAGTTATATGGATGATAAGGATCATGATATGGTTGGTGATGGTTATATCAAGAATGGTAAAAATCACACCAAGGCTGATAAGAAATTCCATGAGCTTGATATGTCTCACCAACTTGTGTAAGACAAAACTCAACACCAAAATTAGCCATGAAACCTCATTGACAGCAAGAATACAAAGGAAAATGTTATCAAAAATGTTGAAAGGACAACTTGGGCTGATTGACCAGTTGATATAGCTTCGGAGTCACCATTGATGCTTGAATAGATGCCTCCAAAGGCTGATTGTTGAAAGACAACACCAAAAATCTTCCAAATTCTTGGGCCAAGAGTCCCACTGAGCATGCCAAAAAGTCATTTTCACTTGTATTTTCACCCTTTCTAAACATGGAAAATATCTCATCCAAGTGACACAATGGAAACACCTCTAGGCTTGTGGGTAGCCTAAAGATGAGGTGAATCTCTAGATAGGGATAACTCCCTTGATGTGTCACTTTGGATTGAAACTACACCTAAAATTTGGGGGTGGGAAGGGAGAGATATAACTGAAAGAAAACTATTATAAGTTATTTGATACATAGAATAAAATTATGACTTCCAACCAGTAGCATGTTACATATGAGAATAAAGGACTAACCATATATACACTCCTTCAATCTGAATCTTCTCACATCAATGCTATGTTATGAGGTTATAGATTAATGTGCAAAGATATGAGGAATAGACAAGAGGCCTTGAATTACACTAATGAATACAATAACCAATTCAATCCTTGACATCTCCTAGAAAACTTCACATGCCCTACAAGAATAAGCTTTCTAACTACAAGTAAGATGCAAGAATGAGACAACATGCTAAGAAATCGATAGTCTTCACTAAGCAATATTCGAAATTAAAGTAAAACACAATAAGAATAGTCATAAAGAGGTAAAAATAAGTATTATTACTGATTAAATGGTGTTAAAATGAACAAGGCTTCACCATACTTAGGTAGACCATTAGTTACAATAGCCAAAATGGCTAATTCTTATAAAACTTGAGAGAGAGAGAGAGAGAGAGAGAGAGAGAGAGGAGGAGAGAGAGAGAGAGAGAGAGAGAGAGAGAGAGAGAGAGAGAGAGAGAGAGAGAGAGAGAGAGAGAGAGAGAGAGAGAGAGAGAAGAGAGAGAGAGAGAGAGAAGTTAAAATATCACAAGGAAACTTTTTAAGCTAAGAGAATAAATTAATTTTTCATGATAAGAGGATATGTGATGAACCATGAAAGGTAAATAGTCCCAAGTGTCTATCCAAGTCATCAAACTCTTACAAAGTGGCATAAAATCCTCTTAACTGGCTTAGAAAAATTACCTTCATGATTAGACATATTTGAACATCCAAAAATTGATTAGGGATAGGTATGATGATTTGGATTAAGTTAAATTGTTTCATACATGCCTTTTCATGCATTGGTTATAGACCTAGTCATCTGAAATCATCCTCAAATAAGCTATCATCATCTGCTATCAATAAAACTCCTCTTCCATGCACCCTACACACTTGGCCTCAAATTTTGATTTATTTTCCCATAAAAATACATGGGAGGGAGTGGATGACAAATTTAAAGACCCTCCATTTCCTTAGAATCATCATGCACACCTTAAAATTACCCCACTTGAAGTTTTTCACTCATCTCACTAGCTTGTCCACTATGCCAGTTTTGACTGGTTGAGATGAGAGCTCTAGTTTAGAAACTTAAGAGTAATTTATTTGAATTAAATGATTATAATTATCTATTAAAATTCCTATTATTCCCACCAAACTTTATTTCATCTTCATACTCCTCTTGTAGGCTGTAAAAGACACAAAATAGTCAAAAGTACACTATTTTGTACCCTGTTCATACAGTTCCATACCATAAAAAAATAATGGGAAATATCTTGAGGGAGTATTATACAATTTAAAATAATCATCTTAATAAAAATAGTTCATTAGATTAACTTTCCAACTCTATTTCTCCCAATTGGTCACTGGCAAGGGTTTAGGAGGGTTTTAGGCCAATTTTCATTCTTAAGGTTCGTTCATAAAGTTGACATTGGATTTGTATAAAAATTCCAAAAATTTTATTTTCAAGACCTATTCTAACTTTCCCATACTCCTTTGGCCTCCATGCAAATCTTCCTAAAAGAAATGAGTATCTAGACTTGCCCTATCAAGCTCCTTTCTCTAATTTTCATAGGCATGATGTTGCTCTCAAGCCAAAATTGTCTCCCCTAATGTTTTATGTACAATTTAAGGTTTTTAAACCTCTAAGGTGACCATATAAACATAATACAATATGTTTAAATTCATTTCTAATGCCAAAAGTGTGAATGACCTCTTCTTTTGGCACTAGGCCTAAACCTTGCTTAATATGCTTGACTACACCTTAGATCTTAGAATGAATTTTTATGGTTTTCCTCACCTCAAAATATATAAAAAACATATAATATGATCTTATATATAATTTTAAACAAGTTATAAAACATACTTAGGGCTATAAGTGTGAATGACCCTTCAGTTGGGCATTAGGACAAATACTGCTATGTGTGCTTGACTATAACCATTAAGGTCTAAATATATCATTATTTTATTGATTACCCATGTTTTTATAAGTGTATTAAAACTTATTAAACCTTATTTAAATGTCTAAATATCTATTGACTCATCTAGCCATCCACACCTTCCAAAACTATAGGTTTGTGCACCTCAGAAAGTATCCTCTGTTTGAGACAAAATAAAAGGCACTTCCCATTTTTTTCTAGGTAAAAAAAGTATTGGATTAGTTTATATAGGTTGTAATTACCCTATGGACAAATTTTATCTCCTGGTAATCTCATATGACCTTCCAAAGCTTCAAGTTCTAAACTTAGTTTCTAGGCAAAAGGACTGTGGAGGGTTTCACGGAATAGACTACGTTTGTTTGATTGGGATCTTATACATGATTATTTTCCATTGTATGAAGGAAAAATTATGCCATAATGACCATAATTAAGGTATTACACTCCCAACTTATCCCTTCAACCTTTCATGAACTCCTCAAACACTTAAACTCTTAAGGCTGCCTTCAATTCTTGATTGTGTTTTCTCAAAACATGGCACCTATAGGTGTATATACATGCCTTGACCATGAATACAATTTAAAATAACTTTTATAATCCCCTTAGGTTCATATGGTGTTTTTATACTCACCTCATTCTTAGCACTATACCACCTCAATAACCCAGTTTACTTATTCCCTGCGTGCTTAGTCAACACAATCAACTGTGTTGAGGAAGATGAAAAAATGTAGGTGTGTATGTATTGGTCATGAGTCATATAATAACCTTATAATATAATTTACCAGTGGTTTGAACTTGTTCACTCACCCAAATTATCTAGATCATCACTTTGGAGGTTGAAAAGTTCATAAGACCAGTCATAGGTAAATGGTTGTGTTGAAACCAATTAGATCTGCCTGTATGTGTGTATGTATCAGTGTAGGCCTTGCTTGTGATGTGTAGAGGATTTTATTGAAACTTAAAAGTGAAATATTATTTTATTTTACCTTCATTCCTTTTAATGGGATAAAACACCCTCAAAACCACATGCTTAGGTCACTATTTGCTTATCGTCACCTAAAATTGGATGTAAGTGGAAATTTTCGATGAAGGGGGCCTGTAGGTTTGCATAGGGTTTAAAACCTCAAAAACCAAATCTTCCTAATAGTATCTATGCCCATTAATATTTATTTTATCAACCCTCATTGATATCAATGTTCAAACTCCTCTACATGAATGATATAGAAAATAGGTCTTGGTTGTAGGTGGATAGTTTTGGAGCGAAGCATGCCTATTGGTTCTTATATGACCTAAAACATCACATATATTTTAATTTTGATGATATTTTAGATCATAGACATTTATTTATTAAATATAAATTTTTTATCATGGGGATTATATTTTAGGACTTCAACTTTGAGTGAAGGGTCTCTTTTGGGTCATAGTCTTGTAGTTAACACTGAATGTAATTAGTGCATAAAAATGTAATTTTAGGCCCTTTAAAAAATGAACCTCATTTCTCATCTTCCCATTAAAATTGGTAGGTATCTTGTCCTATGATGGAGACACAATACCAAGACATTTATATGCCTAAAATTTCCCTTAAACCATGTTATAAAGCTTTGAAAAAATGCTTAGGTTCTCTATTTTCTTGGTTAAGGGATAGAGTGCCTGAACCTATAGTCATCTCCTTGAACATGGTTTTCACTTATATCTATCAACTTGACACCTCAAAAAAAGTATTACAAGCTTAATAATACATTATATAATTTCATTAGATATTCCAAAATTTTCCATTCCCTTCATCAAATGCCCTTAATTCTTTGCCAATAAATCTTGTATGTAGACATTATCAAATCTGCATATAGTAAATACAAAGATGAACAATGATTACTTTGACTATTTCTTGAGTTATGAACCAAATTCAACCTAAAAAATTCACTCCTCATGTCTCAAAAATATTTATACCACTAATAAAACTCTTAATATATCATGATGTCATCATGAAAACCCATGTAGGTGCACCTTGAAAGGTATGCAGGTAGACGGTGTGCAAGTGTGTAAAATGAGTATTATTTGGCCTTCAATGAGATTAATCCTATTAAAATACCTAAAAATTAATGTTAAAAACCTTTATATGGATTCAAAGAGTTGTGTTCATATTTTACACGTGGTTTTATTCAAGCAAGCACTTGTAGGTAAGCATGTTCATGGCTACATAACTGAAAATGTTGCATATGACTTTAATTTCATGAAGAGTTACCTTTTAAAAATAGATTTAGAGGTTAATATGAAAAAAATTACATGGAATAATTTAAATGAAAACATATTCATCCTCCAAGACTACATCAAAACAAGAAAATCCTTCAAATGGTGAAAAAATTGCCTGTTGCATATAAAAGTGCTCCCTCTTGAAACTCAGAGATGATTAGCATATAAAAACACATTTAACTGATAAAAAAACACGGAGATAATTATATAATGAATGAAACATCATCTGGAGTCAAATTTAGAAATTGGTTCATATGGATTTGACCAAAATGGAGCAAAACCTATAAGGTGCATGAAACAGCTAGTAAAAAAGTATAGTCCACTTCATGAGGATGGTTCATGAAGCACAAACCACCATTATTCAAAATATTTATATGGAAATGAATTTATCTTAGTTTAATATCACCTTTCCAAGGTGTTTTATATGAAACCTCCTCAACTGGGTATACCAAGTATAAACTTGAAGACTACTTTTGCTTACTAAGAATACTGAAAAAGGAGTAGAATGGTTTTGGGCCAAAAATGACACTTCCAGAGCATTTCAAACATGGAAATAAGATTTTTGATGATAAATATATGTACCATGATCTTCTCCCATGTGGCACACTTCCCCATGGATCATACAAGTGCCAAACTCTCCTTTTTTCTCAAAAAAAATAAGCCTTTCTTTGGAAGAACCTACGACCTTTCAGTTATGTCAATTGATTAAGACCTCTTGAGACATGTGGGATGTTACATCATCCTTTGGAACATTAAAACTTCCCAATAAATTTGTACAAATCATTAAATGCACCTTTTGACCTCAAAATGACCCAAAATGACTAAAAAGACTAAAATTACTAAGGATCAAGGCTAGTATAGTATTAAATGACATTAATTAAGCTATAAAACACATTGTGACATCATTAGACCCAAAAAAAACTTAAAAAACATGTTTTTACCTATAGGGGTCTTAATTTGACCTAAAAGTCAAATTTTGTCAACACTACCCAAGGCCTACCTACTTGGATTTCAACACCAAGGGGGAATCTGACTTGGTTTTCTAGTCAAATATAAACACATGGTTAATGATATATATTAGAAAATCACTTGATACCCTTATCATTATGGGATTTTGAAGTGAGGGCATAGGCCCCAATACCAAATCACTACCATTGCTAACATAGATCCCTTTCAGCCTAAATATCCTGAAACCATTCATAGATTATTTTCTACTTCCCTACTTTTAGCCAACTTCTTTATCATACTTAAATTAACACTTTATAATAATCTAACAAAATTCATAATGACCACTTAGTTAGCATTTTATTTTCAATTTAATTGCTTTCTCTTTGCTCATTGCATGTTATATAACAAAAACTTGCATTAGACAACATTGGTGCAATGTTTTATGATATGTGTCTCAATTGGATCATCCTCATTGGCCCAATTGATTTTGTGATTCCTTTCATTTCTTGATTTCAATGTACATTTTAATTTTTCCCCTATTTTCAATTACACCATTATATTATTTGACACAGTCTCTTATAAACTATTTGTTTTTCCTGCCTCCATTACTGAGTTGACCTAGTTAACCCATTATTCATTTCTGATTCTTAGTATATAGTATTAAGTTGACCCTATCAACTCTGTATCCTTATTAGATTGTTTTGTCTTAGGTTACAGTACTAAGTCAACCCTACCGACTTTGTATCATTGTTTCTTTAGTTTTTAGACCCTATTTCCAATACTAGGTCAACCTAGTCAACTCTATACTCTTATTTATCCCTTCCTATTTCCTTGATTTTGCATCACCTTTTCCTTACCTATCCCCTCTCCTTCATCATGAAATTCTTATTTTGAATACAACACTGAGTTAAATTCAATGGATATGATGAGTCTTACCAATCCTCATAGGTTCTTTCATAAACAACTTGTGTCTCTTATCCTAGATGAAAATTAATGTTCATATAACCACTCACACAAAAAACTATGGGACCCTTTCTCATACCATGACTTGTTCTTATTTGATTTACTTTACATCTATGCCTAATATCTCTACTAACATGGTAATTTCTACATCTATTGGGCCTCTTCGAAGACCCACTCTTCTTAATTCATCCACCAGTGCATCATTTGATACCCATGGTAATCATGCATCTAGTGTTGCTTCTTCTCATTCCTTTATTAGTCCATATTTTTCCACACAAGCAAATTGTGCCACTAGTGCCTCACTTAGTAAAATCTCTTCTCAAGCTCCTACCAACAATAAATGGTACCGACATCACTACTATTAATTCTAATGCTTCAAACAACAAATCAACTCAAACCCATCAACTTTTGTTACAAACTCTTAATCAAATGAATGTTTTTCAAGATAATAATGAAAATAAAATGATGTAAATGAAAAATCACCTTCTCCATCTTCAAACCCACCCTCAAGAGATGCCATGGGGCACACATAATTAAAATGTTCCCCCAACTCCTCTTTAGGATTCCCATGGTAATCTTATCCCTCAACCTCTTCTTGTCAATAAGAAAATCAAGCATTTTCAAAATTAGCATCTTACATCTCAAATTTCTAATATCGATATAGGAGGTTTCACCTCTACCATTTATTACAATGGATTAACCGATCCTACTATTAATTTAAAAACATTTAGATATCTATATAAAGACTAGGTCAAATTAAATACCTTTGCTGCTACCAAGATATTAGCAAAAAATCTCACAAGGGATGCTTTAGATTGTTACAACCAACTTAAATCTCATTCCTTTAATATTTTATAAGATTTAGTAAATTCTCTAGTCAAAGAGTTCCAAACTAGCGATCTCCATGAGAATACCTTGGCCTATTTTATCAATTGTAAGCAACTTGAAACCAAAACTTCACAATATTTTTTTAAATGATGGAATACTTTGTATAACAAATGCAAAATTAATATGGAAGATGACAACCTTTTCCATCTCTTTACCAATGCTCTTTTTCCCAAGTTACAATATCAAGTCCAAACTCTCTCTCCACATACTTTGTAAGAGGCCATTCACCAAGCTAAGAGTTAATATTTCCTTATGCATCAATTCGATCCATCCCAACCATCTGTAGTTACTTGTATATTACTCTAAAATAATAAATAAATAATTATGCTACCAATGATGGTGTCATAAATTCTTATGATACCATTCACACCTTTCAAGGTATTGTTCCTAACCAAACTTCAGAACAAAATTCTTCTCCCAACCACATCACTAACCCTCATTTATCCTCAACCAATAACATCAATGTTCACAAACCTTTATCCTTATAAGAATTACTAAAACATCTACCAAGGCCTTTCCCATGATAAATTTATCCCACTCGACCCATAAAATCTTGGTATGATCCCAATAAATTTTGTTGGTTTCATACTAGTTGGGGTCATTCTCATGAGCCATGTAGGCAGCTTCATAATTTGGATATGGATTTTTTTCTTGGTCCCAATTTTAACCATGATTATATCATTCATAAGTTCCAACAAGCCTATGACATTACCTTCAAATCCCATGAAACTCAAACTAAATCTCAAGCTTTAAATCAAGCTAATGCTCATTTGGCCATGTATAAATATCCTCTTCCAAATCACCAAGATACCCAAGACAAACCTACCCCTTCTACCAATAATGTTGATAGTCTTATTGACCTAACTCTTAAAGAGAATGTGGTTAATATGACTAACATGCGAAGGGCAGTTGCTTTAATTGATCCTTAACCCATCTACACACCTCCATTATCTCGTACATTTCATGTTATCCAAGATTCTTCTCCAACTCACTTAAATGAGTTGGGGAAATATGACCTTATATATTTTGATGAACCAATTCCAACACCTCCCTTGGATAACACTTCTCATACTATTTCTACCATCCCTCCATCTTCTTTACCTAACACCAATGATACTCAAAATCCTATCAACACTTCTTTTAATCTACCTCAATCCACACCTACATCAACTACTCCATCTTTTCAACATATTTTAAAAACTTGTCCTCTAATTAAACCTTCTACCTCTTCTCAACATCAATTCACATGTACTTCAATTCCTCCTTTGGAGGACCTCTTTCAACACTATGCACCTCTTTCAAATAATATTATTATGGGTTATGATGGGTGGGATCCTATCACATAACTCACTAATCTCCCATCCCAAATCCCATTTCTTGAACTTATGTAGACCTCTCCCCATCATCATAACCATCTTATGAAGACTTTATTCAAAATGAACATCCCTCATTCTCCCGTAGCAAGACATGAATCAAACTTATCTAGATTAGAAGATAACATATTATAATAATGCAAAATGATGTCAATACATGTTGATTAAACAATGGACACTTCTCTTTTTGTCAAATTTCCCATTTTTTCTATGATTCTTGATGAGATCCTACTTCATATGGATGATCCTCCTCTTTTCATTAGTGTCCAAATTAGTGATATACAATTCGAGCATGTCTTAATTGATGAGGGTTTTGTAACTTGTATTATCTATCTCTATTTATTAAAACCCTTAGATATTCCAAATATAATCTTAAGTCCACATACAACACATGTCAAGGCTATAACTGAAGTAAAATGCCTCCTTTAGGTTGTGTGTGGCTCTTCATTACCATCCCACCTGTCGCCTTTCATATGAAGGTGATGCTATCTAACTTTCCTCTATCTTAGAACATTTTTCTCGATAGGCCATGGATTCATCGTATGAGAGTAGTTGCTTCTTCCACTTGCCAGTGACTTAAATTTCTTCACAGTAGAGCAATCTATAGGATTCAAGGTGACCCTAATTCTTGTAATTTTGAAAAATTCCAAGACTATGGTGTATTTCAAACATTTCATTTTGTGAATTTTAATGTTTTAACTTTCCTATCAATTCCACTTGAGGTTACAATGGTCATCCTAAACCTTTTTCAACCCTTGAACCTTTTTCAAACATTTCATTTTATGAATTTCAATGTTTTATATTTCTTATCAATTCCACTTGAGGTTACAATGGTCATTCTAAACTCATTGGGAATATACCCCCTAATCTTCTAGATTCTATTGATGATGAGCCTAATGAGATCAATCTTAATATTAAAACTTACAATCTCTCACCTCAGCTAATCTCTCAACTTCCCACCTCTTTGTAACCTCATTCTCATCAACTACCTTGTGATGAAATCCTTGTTGTATTAACTAAGACTCAACATTATATGCATCATGCCACATTAGATGACAAGGTCATCTAAAACTATGCCATTAATAATCAAACACATGATTACGATGATAGCTATACCTTGGATGATCCATTTATACTAGGTCTATTTCAGGTCTGAGATGTTGAGATTATTCATTATCATTCTTCTTTGCTTCAATATTTTAGTATATCTTTGAATGTTCCATATTATATCATTCATAACTTTATCATCTTTCATCTTTATCATAGGGTAAAGATGGTGCAAACAGCTCTAGTTTGTGAAGAACCTTGTAGGAGTATGCTTATGGATCATGATATGATTGAGCCTTATCACTTTGCTAGATACCATGAACCCTATAGCCTACTTATCCTTGAGATACATGTGAGTATTCTTTAGCCTTTTGTAGACCCCACCCTCCCTCAGTAGAGCCCCATTCAAATCCCATTCCCACTATCACTCTAGCTAAGCCTAAACCTATTTTTGATTCCATTCTTCCTTTCGTTGAGCCTTGTCCAATCTCTCCATCGACCCAAAATTATCTTGGTGATGGTTTACTACCTTTACTGTAGCTGGCTCATTCACCCACTAAATGGGTTAATCAGTCTTATTGTGACATTCATAAAGTTATCAGTCATTAGAATAGAGATTTTTACCTATACCAAGATCCATTAGCTTTTGTTATACCTCCTCTTATGAGTACATCTACCAAGACTACTATAGAAATATATGTTTCTTTCATGACATAGATAACCATTCATCCATACATTGTCATAAGTTGTGATAATATATTGACATTTTACATCCCACTACTCTTCAGCCCTTAGACAAGGCTATACCTCCCTCAAAAGTACAACCTCAGTATCTTCCTAAGTATGGAGAGGTATGTTATCTCTAGAACCAATGTGGCACACATCACACTAATAATTTATGCATCTTTTAGCTGCATCTTAAAGATCACCTTTTAACCATTCTTACACCTTCTACCCTTTCTCCCATAAGTCATTCTCATAAGAAGGCTCCCCTTTCTTCCCCCATGGTTCCACCTCCTATGGTTCCATCTCCTCCTGTGCTCCCTTCTACACCTCATGTTCCTCCACCTATGAATCTTTCACCTGTGAATTCTTATCCACCCTTGAGTCCCTCATTTGTGGTACCTTTCCCACCAATGGCCCCTTCATCTCCCATACAAATTACTCCCATGCATTATCTTAAGCATCCCCTACATGATAACCCTCATCAACATGATCCTTTAAGAAATTCTACCTTTTGTGTTGAATAGATTTGATGTGAAGTATTTTCATAGCTTTCACTAAAGATTGATGAGACATTAGCTATAGTTTGCATTCAACTTCATAGAGACTTATCAGATGTTATGGATAATGTGTGTGGATAAATATATCAATACTTATGAGCACATGCATGTTGTTCTTACATTTTAATTTGGATTGGACCTATGCTCTAGCTTTATCTTTATCTATTATTATATCATTTGACATTGTGTCAAATTCTTATCTATCTTACATATACGTCCCACTACTCTTCAGCCCTTAGACAAGGCTATGCCTCCCTAAAAAGTATTACCTAAGTATCTTCCTAAGTATGGAGAGGTATATTGTCTTTGGAACCAATGTGGCACACATCACATCGATCATTTATGCATCCTTTAGTAGCATCTTAAAGATCACCTTTTAACCATTCTTGCACATTATACCCTTCCTCCCATAGGTCATTCTCACAAGAAGGCTCCCCTTTCTTCCCCCATGGTTCTACTTCCTATGGTTCCATCTCCTCCTATGCTTCCTTCTACACCTCATGTTCTTCCACCCGTGAATCCTTATCCACCCTTGTGTCCCTCATCTATGTCACCTTTCCCACCAATGACCCCTTCATCTCCCATACAAACTGCTCCCATGCATTATCTTAAGCATCCCCTACATGATAACTCTCATCAACATGATCCTTTAAGAAATTATACCTTTTGTGTTGAATAGATTCGATGTGAAGTATTTTCATAGCTTTCACTAAAGATTAATGAGACATTAGCTATAGTTTGCATTCAACTTCATAGAGACTTATCAGATGTTATGGATAATGTGTATGGATAAATATATCAGTACTTATGAGCACATGCGTGATGCTCTTACATTTTAATTTGGACTGGACCTGTGCTCTAACTTTATCTTTATCTATTATTATATCATTTGACATTGTGTTGAATTCTTATCTATCTTACATGGTGACTTTTGTTTCACACTTTATATTATGTTCTCTTATAAATTTATTTATTATCATTACCTTATTTTTCTTCTTGAGTTAATTTTCTTATGACTCCCTTGTTCTTTGTCATGATTATTTGTTATTTTATCTCTATAAAAATGCATAATTATTATTGTGACTTGGTTATATAAACCTTGCTCCCTTTAGTCATTCCTTCTTTCCCATGTGTGCAGTTAGTAAACAATTCATCTCATTATAGTCTCCTTTTACCATTACACTTTGGATCTCCTTTTATTCCCTTTTATTCCTTTTTGAAAACTAAACTTACACATGGTTGCGACTTGAGATAACATGTTGGTTCATATTTAAGCCTAAATGTTATAGCCCATTTTATCTTTGGATACATAGATTCCTTTAACCAAATCTTAAATCTCATTTGTGTGTATCACTCTATCTCTCATGATTGGTCATTCCAAGTCCTTATGGAGGAGGAATCTTAAAATCCATAAAAACATTCAAAATCTAAATCAATTAACAAAGGGTAATGATCTAAAAGGCAAACATTCAAAATTCTCAAAAGTTAAATCACATTAAAAGACATGATTTTAATCACATATCATTTTTATAATTGAATCTCAAACTCCACATTTAGCCTCACAATATCACTGAGGTAAATTAGGGTGCAGTAGGCTAGTAGATTAGAAAAGAAGAATAAAAATATCTTTTAGTGTTACCTAATTTCTCATGCAAGTACCCAATCTTCTTATTAAACTAATGACTTTATAAGGGTTCCTAAGGAATGGGGAACATTTCATAGGAAGATAGGTACATTTTAATTTTCTTGTTCAAAATTACCTACATGATTTGATCTTAGCAACACACTTATTTGCCTACATAGCTTTGTGTCTATAGTGAACATGTATCTTATGTATAATGATGGTCACTAGTCACTTCATGTCTTTGCATGTCCTTAATGTGCCTCACGTCTCCTAAGGTATTTTCATAAGATGACTAAGTTATTATTTTTACATTCCCTTTTTCACTCCCTAAAATCTTCATATTTTCCCTTGAAAAATATTATTTTGTTCACTGATCACTCCCTTAGGGATTCCATTTGTGAGTTGCATTATAAGACCATGGATAAGACCACATTTTCACATTACCATTCAAAACATCCATTTTTACCATATTTTCACATTAATTAGACCTCATTAGTGTTCCCTTTGTGATATTTAGTGTAATTCCATGGATAGGACCTAGCCTTCCTCATAAAATTTTCCAATAATCCAAGTCACAACAAAATTACATGTGTTAAATATTATATAAGATGTGATTGATTATGAGTTACACATCATTGACATGCTTCCCATATTGATTTAATATGTTTTATGCTTAATTCATTAATATTTCACTTTTATCTTCTTATTTTCCAATTGCATGTAAGAATCCAACCATTTTTCTTAAGTTTTTCACACCTACCAACTTGAATTAGTGTGATTAATTTAAGACCAATTTTGCCAATTCTATTTTTCTTCTATACTTCTCAATGTGATTTAGTTTGATTAATTGACTTAATTGATTTCTTTTTCCATTTAGTATTTCACATGCTTTCCAGTATATTATATTATTTTCATACTTTCCAACATGATTTAGTGTGATTTTACTTGTTTTAATTTGGTGCCACTCCTTTTTAAAGTTTAAAAACAATTTTTTTGCTCTCTTGTTTACCACTCTTTGGTTTCTTATACTTAGTCATATTTTGTTATTACATATTTCCCAACATGAAATAGTGTGTAGTACATTTTTTTATTGATTATACTTTACCAAATCCCCTTTTGCATGTTTCTTTTTAACAATGCATGTGTCCCACATAATGCTATAAAAGAAAACACAACACATATATATCCTATATCATATACATCAAAAGTTAACTACATGTGCTAGAAATAAGTATATCCATACATACACAACCACAACCACAATAAAAACAAATAAGATCAACATCCAACTATCAAAATAGGATATATATATATATATATATATATATATATATATCTGTTTGTGTGTGTGTGTGTGTGCCCGCACATGCGCTAGAAATAAGTATATCCATACATACACAAACACAATAAAAACAAATAAGATAAACATCCAACTATCAAAATAAGATATATATATATATATATATATATATATCACATGTTTTGTATACAAAATATAATAATACATTTCTCTAGCTCTAAGGTTGGAATCTATCATGTCTATCTCATGGCCTAGCCACATTGCCCATAGATGCCTCAAACAGTCTCCTCTGAGTAGTAATCTATAAATAGGATGTCCAAGATCTCAAGCCTACTACTTGTCCTTATAGGTTGACCACTTGGGCCTATACCTATCTTAGTTAAATCATGGTATCCCAATGTATGGCTCTCTCTTGAGCCAAGGCCTATCATGCCTATTCCTCTCTCACTCCCACCCATGCTGGTTGTTGTAGCCCATTTGTATATGCATGTAATCTCCTCATAGCCTCTCATGATAGTTTAAAATAACTCACCTGAGCTAGGGTATATAGTACCATGAGATCATCTAATGTGGTAGGGTTATATGGCATCAACACCTCATCTAGGATTGCATAGAGTGATTCCCTCTCTAGGGATCCCCATCTAATCTCCTCCTCATTTACAAGATTTACAAAATTCAAACCAAATAGATGTTAGATCATATATATATCTCAAAATCTATCTATCTACAATCTATCCAACAAATTTTATACAACTAGTATTCTATTTTTTAAAAATTTAAGTAAATTACAAGCATTATTACCTATATTGGTGTCACCAAGCATTATCTCCCCATATTCTCATCTGTCAAGCATGGTCTCTCCATCGGATCATATCCTAAGTAACTCATCAATGGGATGCCTCTCAACCAATGCCAATCTTAGGGTCACCACCCATGCCTATCTCAAGCCTCAACTTAGTGGTGCCTCTATGGACTAGCTCTACCTTGCGCCTATTGATGGGTCATTTTGGATTATCACCCTCTATGCTCTCTCTCATCTTTGACATCTTTTTTGGTGGTATGACTAAGGTGGTCACTGCTCCTCCTACTATGATGTTGGCTATGGCACCTTTAACACTCTTACATACACATCCATGCCATCTCTAGCTTTCAGTCATCATGTTTGACCTATCTATAGTCTCTCATGTCATAGTCTGATATCTAGTCTTGAGATTGGTGGTCCTCCTCTCCCCCTTTGACTCTCTTACATGCCTAGCCAAAAATGTAGGTACCATTATAGGAACTATTGGGTGAGGGAGTATGAACTATCTTAGTAAGTGCTCCATTATATGATACTCTACCCACTAGGTGTAGTGGTCCATGATCTACACTCATGCTAACTCAGGTACCACCATACTACAACTTGGACAAACTTACACCATGTGTGCATACAACTACCATACGATATATCCTTGCTGCCCATCTACAGTATTGGCATGTGGGACATAACTCATTCCACCTAATCCTATCTCCATCTTAGCACCTGAGGTAACTAATCATTGACCACATGGGGAAACCCAGATGATTGGTACATCAAAAACCTCTCATATATCTAGGCACTTAGTAATACCACTAACCCCATGGTCTTTTATCCTCTAGATAACATCCTATACATATCATTCATAAGTAGAACCCAAATTACAAAACATAAGTCATAGAGTGCCCCTTACTTTAATATCAAATGACACAAGGCTATCACATATAGTGGTACTTTTTAGTGTAGTGCTTTTTCCCACTAAGTTTTGCCTACATGGCTATATGGCTTTTCTATGTATTTAAGCTTCTTTAGGTTAGTTATAAAGTTTCCATAGGATAATTTTATTTAATTTTAATCATTTAATTAATAAAATTAGAGTCTTCTTCATGTTACCCTAATTTTCTCTATATGTACCCCACTTTTCCTTTTTGGAAGGTTAATTGACTCATTCACATTTTGTAATAGACAGGTTAATGCATATTTTTCTTCTCGTGGAATTTTGGAGCTCTCTCTATAAGAATCAACATTGATTGATTGAATGCTATTCAGATATCTTGGCACACTTTTTCATGGTATTATAACAATCTTGATAGTCTCATGCATCAGACTCCCTGGTAAGATCCTCTATGCATTCACCTTCCTAGTTTTTCTTTTATCTTGGCCACCATTTTTGACTTTGGAGGAATTTTATTAATATAACTTGAAACTAATGTCAAAATGATAATGATGAAAAATCCATTTACATATATTTTATGGGTTTTTTTATATTTAAAATGGGTTGTTCTTAGTTTTTTGAGAAACCTCATAGATTTTCTTAAAAATTAATTTCTTTAAACTAGTACAACGTTCATACGGACCAAGTAATCACCCCTTCAAACTCCAATCTACACTCCGTAGACCAAATCAGGTTCTCTAGAGTTAATTACTTGATCCCATAAACCATTTCAAGTTTCTACCAGGTGATTACTTGAACTAATCGGGTTTCTATGATGTGATTACTTGCTCGTAGACCATTTTGGGTTTCTCTAGGTCAACAACTTGAAGTAATTGGGTTTCTCCAATGTGACAACTTGTTACTAGACTAATTCAGGATTTTAGGGTAGTCTTACTTCTCCAACAACCCAATTTTCACTAAGGTAGACCCATTCAGGTTTGCCAAGGTCGATTACTTATTACTTATTTACTTTATAAGTAAAGCAGGTTAAAGAACCCAATTTGTACTAGTAGACCCATTCAGGTTTGCCAAGGTTGATTAATTATTACTTATTTAATTTATAAGTAAATCAAGTTAAAGAACGTGATTTTCATTGAGGAAGACCAATCCAAGTTTTCCAAGGTGGACTACTCATTACTCATTACTTGCTTTATAAGTAATAAGTCATGCAGGTTGAAGAACCCAAAATGCACTGAGGAAGACCAATCTAGGTTTTCTAAAGGTGATTATTCATTACTCATTTACTTTATAAGTAAAATAGTTTGAAGAACTCAAAATACATTGAGGATAAGTAATCGGGTTTTTTAGGGTCAACTACTTATAACTTTTTATAAGTAAAGCAGTTGTAAGAACCTGAAGTAATGTAGTTGGAAGAACTCGAAGTGAAGGAGATAGGAGAATTTGAATTACACTAGGAGACCCATTTAGTTTTTCAAAGATATTTTGCTTATTAATTTTTATAATTAATGTAGTTCAATGAACCCAAAGTAAAGAAATTTCATAGAACCACGTAGCATTTAAGGAGGCATCAAATTTTAGGTGAAAGGTAATGAATAAATAGAGTTAAGTTATTTCATTTTTTGGATGTTTGGATGAAAAAACACACGTTTTAAATTTTTAGAAAGGGTCCACAAATATGTGGGAGTAAGAACTATTAAATGCTATAAATTTCAATTTGTAGCTCCTTTTTGGGTGCCATTTTTTTTTGAAAGTGCATATTTTTTTAGCTCTACGCATTGATGAAATTGTTTTAAGACTTTTGTAAGATATATTTTTTACATGGTGTAATATCTTAAAAATCTCTTTAAACCTTTGTACCTTTCCTCTTGGATGCATTATCGGTAGTGCTTGGCATCCCTCTCATACTTTCTCACATGAATTGGTCATAAATGTATTCTCAATTGTGCCTGATGTCTAACATTGAACATGTGTGCATTGTAACTTCAAGGGGGTATTACTGATAGTTCAGGGGGTACTTGTAATATGTGATTTTTATTTTTTATTTTTCATTTTAATTCTACAATTTATCTCATTCTAATCTGCACTAATGGATCTAAACATCGAACCATTCACACCGTTTAACTATCTATAATGGAAGTCTAAAATGCAACTCACTTTGAGAGGTAATGGACTCTATCAGATTACTATGGGTGAGGAAATTGATTCATCTACAAATGTAGAAAAGGTTAAGTGGTACAATATATATGATTAGGCCTATGGGGTTCTATGATTTTTAATGGCTCTTGACCTCTTTTTTCATGTTGAATCTACAAAAACTCTGAATGAAGTCTGTCCAATCTTGGACAAGCTTTTTGGAGTACAAGACATCATGAGGGGTCATGAGATAGAGAATGGGATCATCACATTGAACCTAGGTGACTATGATACCCTAAAATACTTCTTTATAAATTTTAAATCACTAAGATTGTACACGAAACAATATGGCATTGAGAAAATAAATGACTAGTTGATTTTATTCGTGCTTTCAAAACCAGGTCATGATTATTCAATTTTTGTCTCTATATTTCATGCTACCAAATGTGCACTTGGATCCACTTGGAAAATTCCATCATTTGATGACTTTGTTACTGATCTAAATCAATAATAAGATAAGTTGGTTTAGATGGGTGCACTAAAGTCTTCAAAATCACATGCCTTGATTGTTAATCAGGAGAAGAAGAAGCCTTCTAGAAGTGGAAAATAAGAGAAGAAACAATCTAATCATGATCATGAGCATAAGTAGAATTGAAAATTAAATGTCAAGCCTAAGTCATCATCAAATGAGTCCTCCTCAAGTGGGAAACCTAATAAGGAGAAACTCAAATGCAAATTTTGTAAGAAACTTGGGCATGATGAATCTCAGTACATGAAAAAGAAGATTGACACCTTGACTAAGATGCTTGAGAAGAAAAACATCAGTGTTCTTGAATCCTCATCTCAAAAAACATCATCAAAAGATTCCATAAAAGTTAAAGACAACAAAAAGGGTAAAAACAAGGGTAAGGCACTTGTTGTAGTAGCTTCTCAGCCTTTGACTTGGGTTATTGACTCAAGTGCTTCCTATCACATGGCCTCCTCAAAGGATCTATTTTAGAAAATAGAGCCATGTTCTATGGCTTCAATTCTCATGGGTGATGACACTTCAGTAGAAGTCAATAGTAAAGGATTGGTAGAATTAAGTGATGGGACCTTCAATGATGTTTTGTGTGTTCCTTCACTATCCACCAATCTTCTATTAGTATATCAAATCACTCAC
This sequence comes from Torreya grandis, assembly GCA_037957365.1. Taxonomy (NCBI): domain Eukaryota; kingdom Viridiplantae; phylum Streptophyta; class Pinopsida; order Cupressales; family Taxaceae; genus Torreya; species Torreya grandis. Next base: position 71,026 of record JARHVA010010208.1, read on the forward strand.
ATAGATGTAAGGAAGTGATTTGAGTTCACACCTGATTCAACGGTCATCAAGGAGATAGATAGTGACACCACAGTGGTTTATGGGAAGGTTAATCATTAGTTTAGGCTGTATACCTTCTCAAAATTTGCCCTAAATTAGCCCTTAGCTACATTGTTTACTCATGTAGATGGAGTGAGCAAACTATGACATGAACGGTTTGGCCATTTAAAATACCATTACTTGGAACAAATCAATCATCAAAACATGGTTTTAGAATTTCCTAAAGTCAAATTATCAGATGGCCTATGCAATGGCTACATTCTTGGTAAGCATCTATAAGAGAAATATGATAAGGGAAAAGTAAGGAGAGCTAAAAAGAAGCTAGAGATAGTCCACAGTGACTTAGTAGGACCATTTCCAAAACCTTCATTCAATAGGAAAAGATACATGCTCACATTCATTGATGAATTTTTTAGGTACACTGGGTGTTTTTATTAAAAATAAGTTTGAGGTCTTTATCACTTTAAGGACTTAAAGGCACTTGTGGAGAAGCAGTTAGAATGTTCCATCAAAATCTTAAGGACTAAAAATGGAAAAGAGTATGTCAACAATAGGTTTGAGAAATTTTGCACATTAGAGGGGATTCAGATGCAACACACAGTTACATACAACCCTTAGCAAAATGGTGTGGATGAATGCAAGAATCATACCTTGAAAGAGATGGAAAATTATTTGATTCAATCAAAGTCTCTTGCTCCTCAGTATTGGGCCAAAGCAATCAAATGTGTTCGATACATTTAGAACTGAGTTCCACACAAAGCCTTAAAGGAAATCACTCCTTTTAAAGCTTGGGATGATCACAAGACCATAATAGACCACTTTTAAATGTTTGGATCACCATCAATGGCCTATGTTCCCAAGAATAAATGCAAGGCAATGGACCCTCAAAGTTAGTCTTGTATCTTTGTGGGGTATGTAGAAGGTGTTAAGGGATATATGATTCTCCATAATAAAACTCATGATTTGTTCATTGAAAGGAGTGTCAAGTTTTGTGAGGGTCCACTTGAACATAATCTTAGCACTCCAAACTCTTTAAAAGTCTCACTAAACATTGATTCCACTTTAGACAGTGACATAGATCCACCTCAAGATCCTCCTGATGATGAGGATGACTCTTCTTCTTCTTCTTCAAGTTCAAGCAATGAGAGTAGTGATGAAGATTATCCTCTATCTCACACACACTATAGATGATGGGGACTCACCTCCTGATTCTCCAATATCATGCAATTCTAGTCTGATTTGGGATAGACATACACTTCAAAGTGATGGAGGATGGGTTAGAAATCCATTGGATACAAGGCAAACATAATCATAGTTTTAGGGGACACCACATGCCTACTTGGTCATTATTTTAGATCCATAAAACTTTCATGAGGAATATAGCATTCTAGAATGGGATTTTGTTATGCACGAAGAGTACAATTCTCTAATTAGGAATAAAGAATGGGAATTGGTTCTTCTTCCTAAAAGAAGAAAATTGGTCTGGTGTAAATGGTTTTATCAGACCAAGTATGGTGAAGATGGGTCAGTTGATAAGTACAAATCTCATCTAGTTGAAAAGGTGTTTTCTTAGGTGCCTGGTATAGACTACACTGAGACATTTGCTCCTATACCCAAGATGACGTCTATAAGACTCACTCTAGCCATCATAGCTACACATCAGTGGGATGTTCACCAAATAGATGTAAAGAGTGATTTTTTACATGGTGACCTCAAGGAAGAGATATATATGGATCAACCATAAGGATTTGTGGAAGATACCTCCTTGGACTTTAGACTCAGTAAATCTATCTATAGACTCAAATAAGCCCCTCAAGCATGGTATGCAAAGATTGGACTCCTTTCTCTTCACAGTCAGGTTTACCATATGCCACTCAGATTTGAATGTCTACATCTTATGATAAGATGATTCTCTATTGATTCCAGTTCTCTATGTGGATGATTTACTAATTTCAAGGATCTCATGATCATCCATCTCAGTAGTGAAAACTACACTATCAGATAGATTTTCAATGACATACATGGGATTGTTTTACTAATTTCTTAGGATTGAAATCATTCACTTAGATTCTAGGATAAATTTATCAAAATCCAAGTATTCTCTTGATTTGCTTACAAAGTTTAACATGGTTTATTATAAGCCAAATCTTACTTCTTTCTTGTCTAGTGTGAAGCTTGAGGCTAATTGTCTTACACCACTCATTGATGCAAATTTGTATCAACAACTCGTGGGGTAGTCTTATCTATCTCACACACACTAGACCTGACTTATCCTATGTAGTTGGTTTCGCCTCCTAGTTTATATAAGATCCACAAGAGTTGCATTGGAAATCAACAAAGTGGATTCTTCACTACATTCAGAGTTCACACAACTATGGGATACACTATGGAGCAAGAATAGAGGTTGATTTGATTAGATATATAGATTCAAATTGGGCTAGAGATATTCAGATTTAGAAGTCCACTTCAGGCAATAGTTTCTCACTTGGTTTGGGTCCACTAAGTTGGTCAAGTAATAAGAAACATGTAATTGCTTTATCATCTATAGAGGTAGAATACAAAGGGGCTGTCAATGCCACCACTAAAGCAATCTGGCTTTAGGGGTTTCTCACTAAGTTTGGTGTCTAGTTTCATAAGCCAACAATCATCTATTGTGACAACCAAATCACTCTCCAAATTTTTAGGAATTTGATTCTTCATCAAAGGACAAAGCACATAGAGATTTACATGCATTTCATCAAGGAGCTTATCATCGAGTAGGTCATTGATCTTAGATAATGTCCAACATCAAAGTAGATTGCAGATATTCTAACTAAGCCTTTCATAGAGAGTAGATTTGTTTATCTATGAGTTCTCATTGGGGTTAAGGCTGCTCTACCTTCTTCTTCCTCCTATGGAGGTTCATCACTATGTACTTGGGTACCTCATCAAGCTTTCAATGTTGGGACCCAATTCTCATCTCACCTAAGCTATGCCTAAGGGGGGTGTTAGTGTAGTGCTTTTTCCCACTAGGTGTTGCCTATATAGCCATGTGGTCTTTCTATGTATTTAAGCTTCCTTAGGTTAGTTATAAAGGGTCCATAGGTTAATTTTATTTAATTTTAATTAGTTAATTAATAAAATTAGAGGCTTCCTCATGTTTCCCTAATTTTATCTATATGTACCCAACTTTTCCTTTTTATAAGGATAATTGACTCATTCACATTTTGTAATAGACATGTTAATGCATAATTTTCCTTTCTTGGAATTTTGGATCTCTCTCTATAGGAATCGACATTGATTACTTGAATGCTATTTAGAGATCTTGGCACACTCTTTCAATACCTTTCCATCTAACTTGTGATGTAAAAATTGTGTTATTATAAGCCCTATCATAGCCTTATAAATATATACAATTTAGGTGATATATACATCAAATAGACTCACCCTAAGTCCTAGGTAAATCCTATATGATCACATCACCTATTAGGCTAATGCTCACCTCTCTTCCTAACTATCTGGTATCCCCATGATCACTAGTTTTCCTCCTATAGGAAGTCCAAGTAAATCATGGACATCCTCCAAGTTGATACCAACATCTATGGTATCCCCATCCACTAACCATCGAAAGGTATTAATCAAGTGTTCCTAGTCTCCCAAGAACATTACTACTAAATTAGCACTCAGTGGAACTTATCACATCTCCATGATGCCTAAGCTTAGTGTCACTAATCTACCTCGATCATCCTCTGTCAAACACTCCAACAGATATGGTATTCATAATGCATCCACTAATCACTAAAATCTATGATGCCCCTATAACCATCAAATAAAAAAGATATATTAGACCTCCATGTCACTTATAATCAAACACATTCTTTTAAATTTTTTAAAAAATCATCAATTATAGCCTTAATATATCTATTTTTGATCAATTTCACATATTCTTAGCCTACTTGGCCATTTTAGTACTTATTCAGTTAACTAGGCCTTAAATGTACTATTTCAACCAATTTATTTCATTTTAGTACTATATGAACCACTTTGTAACATGCTAAGTTGACCCAATAGTACTAGGTCGACTATGTGGACTTAACAAACTAAGTTGACCCTTTCATTTTCCCCCTTAGTATTAAGTTGACAATCTAGAATAATAAACTAAGTCAGCATTAGGGTACTAAGTCATCCTTCTACCTAAATCAATTAAGTTGACCCATACCTATGAATTCAACCATGTTAAAACCTTTATTTTTAACCTGCTAGGTTGACTGGGTTGACCTAGTTGGTTCAAACTACTAACTCTTTAACCCTCTTATAAAAAATGCCTTCAACATTTATTACTCTAATTCCTTTCAACCCATTTGACCTTTAGTTACGTTAGCAACTTTTTAGGGCTCATTTTGGTTTCTAAAATTAGTCTAATTTACAAATTTATATAAAACACTTAATTTCAAATAAAATATTCAAAACAAATTTGAAATTCTCTGTTGCTTACCTATGTTGCACTTATTGCAACCACTAGGCATCCCTCTCATCTCAGCTGTCATCTCCTCACCATATTGGCTCTTCTAGATTTTGCTAGGTCTCTTAGAGATCTATTTTTATCTCAAAATAAGTCAAACAATAGAAAATGATTTTCTTTTCACCTTATTTAAATTTTACTATTCATAATTATTTACCTTTCAAATATTTACCATTAGATTCCTTGTTTTCATCATATCTTTATTTTTACTAACTCATTTTTTGAACCATAAATTTTTTTGGAATTGTAATATTGTAGAGAATATTTTCGACTACTATATGTCTATATCCCAAAAAATTCTATTTTCACTCTTTTTTGCATAGTCTTTACAGGTTCACCTAATGTTCCTTATATTATATGCCTTCAAATCTCTCGTGGTCTCCTTATATTATCTACAGCACTAAAGCATGTAAAGGTATTATTTTTTAATTATAACCTTTCGTTTATCTTATTTTCTACTTATTATATTTTAGTTAGCATCAACATTATGTGTCGTCATGTTCTATTTCTGACGCACCATCCTATGTTACACTTATGTGACACATGATGAGATTAGAGTGGGGCATATGTATACACATAATATTTTCAAACTTTTATCAATTATTAATGATCTTTCTCTTATAATAACCCATTGAGTCTCAATCTCTTTGAGTGCATGCCATAAAGGGTGCACTGAGAAAGGGGTAGGCAGACCATTGGTACTTTATAGGATTTTTGTCCCTTATGCTACTTATTATATAGACATTTGTCTCCTAAAAACCATCCCCCTAAGTGTGTTCTTATCTATTTCACACTCCTCTAGTCATTTACCATCTTCATACCCCTTTTCCTAACCAAAAACCCTTTTCAATAGTTTATGTTACTAGGTTGATTGGGTTGACCCTGTACTCTTATTGGTGAAACTCATTTAGGGTCTAGGTCAATTCTTGGCTGACCAAGCCCATAACCTAGCAATTTTTTTGTCAATAGTGATACTAGGTCAACTGGGTCGAACCTATTTGTCAAAATTTTTGGAAGGTCTTAGGGTTAAATTTGCATATATATACAAGCTCATTTCTCCATTATTTAATAAGAGAGTAAAATGTAAGATCTATTTCACATCTACTTATCCACCATTCTACTTGAGGAGCAAGCTTAGGGTTTCATACTTTATTTGGAGATACAGATCTTGTCTTATGGAGAAATATTTTGGATGCATTTTAAGGTTGTGTAGCCTAGAGCTGATTTATCCTTGTCATCCTTACATACCACAATAACCTCTTATGAAGCACCTTGGCCAAGGGAGAGATTGAGGCTCAATAGGTTTGTCTTCAAAGGTAAATATTCCTAACTTTGTTCCTCCTTTGTAAAAGTAGATAAATGTGTATTTTCACTTCTCTTCCATGCATTAGGATTCCCTATACATTAACATGAGTATATGTCTCTTATGCATGTTTACTTTTAGTGTTTATTACACCCACAAGATTTGGTGAGCAATAGATTAGATTTCTTTGCTTTACTTATTATTAGTATAGTGAATATGAAAACATAGGGCTTAGTTAGGGTTATTGCATGATTTTTCTTGATTGGAGACTTTAGAACCCTCCCTAGTATTATTATTGTGCTAAGAGATCTCCTAATTGGGTCTAGTAGATCCTCATATTGGCCATGTTCTTAATTATCTAATGTATCCCTAATTGAAAGTGTAAGTAGGATCTATCTTCTGGAAGATAAGATTTATTTATGGATCTGATGCATTTCTAATTGCATACACACTCATCCTTTTCCTTACAACATTCACCCTCATGGGGTCTCCAATATTATCCTCTTCAAAACATATCTCTAGCTTAGTTATCCATTACATGACCCCCTCTAACATTATTACCCACATATAAAATGCATTCCTCTAATATTCTTCTCCATTTATTCAAAAATTGTAAAACATAAAACACACATTTATTATCTCTCAACTCAACACTCTCGTCCCAACAAGATTCAAACTTGCTATGATACCAGTTGATGGAGTCAACACTCGATACACCTTAAAATCCCAAAGCTCTTATACAATTTGATGTGGCCTCCAACCACATAATGGATTCAACAATCCATAATAACTCTCATCAACATGAACAACTCAAGAAGTCATTCAAAAATGCAATATATTTTCATTCATATTCTCACAAATATAAAATCTTTATCAATAAATCTTATCTCTCATCACATACATATAATAAATAATCTCTAGATCTTATTTCAAAACACACATACATACTTGGCATCCCAAGCCAAGGAGGCCTTAAGCTTATGCCCAAATCTTATTCCCACAAACTCCCTATTGGAAATATTGTCATTGATGTCAAAGGTTTAGTATTATTGGCGATAAAGGCCCCATTGCATTTAATGTTCTTTATCTTGGCTAATATGAGTTAATATTTATTTAATATTAACGAATATATTTTTGGTTGCATATGAGACAAAATAAGGGCCCATGGAGAAGTTAAAGAGTCATGGGATAAAGACAAAAGAAGGATAGGATGCATTTTCCCATGAAGAGTCATCTTGGGGAATACCAAGAGTCACCAACTGAAGACAAAAGAGTAAAGGGAGAATTTCTCATGAAGGGACACTTTAAGGAATATGAAAAGTCACCAAAGATAAGGACAAAAGTGGGAAATATGTTTTTGGTCATGAAGGGTCACCACATGAATTTTCAAATGCTTGGATATGAAGGGTCATCCAAGATTGGTGCCATTTTCCATGAGAATTGAAAGGTCACAAAGGGGGAAGGCCAAAGGCCATTTGGAAAGCTATAAATAAAGGCTTGAGTAGCCATTTGTAATGTGGAAGTGAGAGGCTGATTTGATATTGTAATATTTAGATTAGAAGAGCAATTGTGAGAGATGATTTGTATTTGATATATCTAGCTTAGAAGAGAAAAAGTGAGAGAGAGGAAGAAGATGTATTGATTTATAAATTGTTGAGATATCAACATTAAGAGATAGGTGTGTGGTATACACAAAGGGGTTGGTGCTCCTGTGGGTTGGTGCTCACGAATTATTGCTGAGTTGGTGCTTGGCAAAGGGGTTGGTGTTCCTGTGGGTTGGTACTCAGGAATTGTTGATGGGTTAGTGCTTGGAAAAGGGGTTGGTGCTCCTATGGGTTGGTGCTCATGAATAGGTGCTAGGTTGGTGCTCGGTAAAGGGGTTTGAAGCTTTTATGGGTTGGTGCTCATGAATTGTAGCTGAGGTTTGTAGTTGGCAAAGGGGTATGGTGCTCCTATGGGGTTATTCTCATGAATATATTTGAGATTAATTATCTATGGTTTTTTCCACATTGGGTTTCCACGTTATATTTGGTATCTCTCTATGTCTTGTGTGATGTTTATTGTTTGAGTTTTATTGCATATCTTGAATGATTTATTAAGTGGAATTTGGTTAAAGGAAAGATTTGTAAGATATATAATATACTGATTCACCCCCCCCCCCCTTTCTTAGTATATTCTATGCTTAACACTCACCTACCTAAACTAAGCCAAAAAATAACCATATATATAAAATATGGGAGGAAACATCAAGGATCAAAGGGGTCCCAAAATGGCACCACCTATTCACATAGAGGAATCTTCACAAAGATAAGTGGTTTCCCCATGAAATCCATGCCACCTTATCTACATGGGGTCATCATAGCTTTTGGAAAAAGTTCACATGGCAAGGTTGGCACCACCTCTCACGAAAATTCAAAAGGCAAAAGGAGATGTCAATCAAGAATACTTGAACTTGTCTCCCCACTAACACAAGCTTCCAAAAGGGCTAGGTTTAATTTTTGACCAATCTTTTCTTTCCTCACATGACAAAGTGAAATTCAATGCAAAATTAGAATCATAGGGCTCATTTTTTCTCATCAACTCACCTGGATTGATTGAATCTCTAGGGGGCATATCTTTCATCTCATTAGCCCATTTTGGAAACCATTAGTACTGCCAAATAATATATTTATATCTTAGACACTTGGGTCCTACCAATTTCACCCAATTTAACTTGAGTTAAAATATTTTTGTAACTAATTTTTGCACTTTCCTAACCTGAATAGGTCCATTAAGTTCTTTCTTAGACCTCTTAATAATATTTTTACAATAACTTGGTCCCCGTTAATCCATTTTTAGAACCATTAGAGATTTTAGAAATTTGACTTTGAATTGGATGTTTTAGTGCCTCTAGTTTCTAAAAATCCCACTCGTACAATGAGATTTAAATTTTTTTAGTTCATATGTTACCTAAAGAACTTTTAATTACAAAAAGTAACTTATTTTTTGTCTTTTTGTAGGCTAAAATGGATTGAAAAGGTAAAGTGGTAGGATTAGAAAAGTGAATGAGTGTTTAAGAGATAATTAGATTAGTGGAAATTCTATAAATAGAACCAACCCTACCCATTGTAAAGGGTTAGCCCTTTGTTGCTCCAAAACACTTAAGAGTTACCTATTTTTGTTGTTATCATATCCATATTTTGTAACCATGTCATTATGCTAGAGGAATTTCAATGTATTGATCATGGTGAATGTGTAATGTGATTATAAACATGAACATCTTGATAAATAGAAGGCTTTAGATTTATTATTTTCAACTTGAACATTCAAATGGTGGTTGTGGGCTCTTTTTTCATTGTTTGATTTCATTTGGCATATGCATCATTTATATTTATGATTGTGCACATGATGGTTAGGTGAGAGACCATTTTATATATTCACATGGTCAAGAAATATATATTATTCCTTATTATTTCAAGATTTATTTCTTCCCCCTTTTCTTTTGCATTTATTCATCAAATCTATTAAACTAGGGTTTCTTCGATAGCAATCTATTTTTACTTGTTTATCTAGACTGATTATTTTATTTCATTCTTACTCTGTTGTCACACTGTTGATGGTATTAATGCATTGGAATGAACAACTAAATTTAGCATTTTATAAAACCCTAACTTCAGTTTTTGGAAAATGTATGCACATGCTTCATTATTTTTAGTATCTAATTGGAACCCAATTAACTAAAACACGTACCCATGATTATATCCAGTTTATATAAGGATTTAAAAACTATCAAAATTTATTTTTAAATTTCATACCAACATTCCTCTTGATGGAAACTGTCACAATGCACAACTAAGTGAAGATTAGTGCATTGTGACCAAGTAGATATAGAAATTGGGGAGACCCACCTATATGGGACTCCTTTTAGGAAGAGGATTAATAGGCTTCACTGCCCCTAAAATCCCAACATTGACAATGTCATTCCAAATGGCATGCCAATAATATCATCTTATTTATCTATTTCCTCTCTCTAATTTATGCATTGGGACAAAATTAAGTTAAAAAACATTTTTTTCTTTTTCTAGGAAAATACAATGCACCTATAATATATAAGGCTTTAAGGGGAAAATTGAGATTTTGTGGTTTACAATAAGGACATGCATATAATAATACTCTAACATAAATAACAATACAAAAGGAAAGAGAGAGAGTATTCACTAAGGGAACTATAAGAATAATGAGGACCATTAAAAACTAAAAAATTCACCAACTGAGCCCAATTTAAACTAACAATTGACAAAAAAAAATATGAAAATCATGCCAATCAATGATTAATATATAGGTAAATTTTAATGTTTCTACATTCGATATCATTTTCAAAAAATTATAACATATTTGTTTTACTAAATTGTGAGACTAAGATAAGTAACACTAAGAAAATGGTAAAACAAAGTGCACAAGAGAGATCTAACATATATTAGTTACAAATAGTAAATTAAAATCTACCCTAGTTGTCAAAAATAATAAGAATTGTAAATGACATTATTTGAAAAATAGACTAAGTAAAATGATAGATGAAACTAGGTAGAATCCTAGGATTTTAAGATTGAAATAATGGCTTTAATGTGACATATTAGCTATTGGGAAATAAAGAACCATGACTATCATCGAACATGTATGGTGTTTGTCAATATGCTACCAAACATTACCATGGTGTACTTGGTCACTAAATATGTCCATGTATTGTTGCTGATGTATTTGTTTTGTTGTAAAAGTGTAATGCTCTATTTTATATTTTGAATTTTTTGGTATAGGTTTGCCTCTTTATGTTGTACATTTATGTACTTGAACTTAAAATATTATACATGTAATCTTTTTTTAATTTATGTCTTCTTCCTATTTTCCTGTAACACACCATAACACACATGCAAAATAGAAAATAAATAAATAGTTGAGTTAGACAACCTCAAAAGATTTATAACTACAAATCATACACATTATAATGATATCCTATGTTATTCTAGTGTCTTGTAAATATAATCTCGAGCAATGGATTTAACCTCCTCTTCCTTAGAAGTGATGATACAACTATATGAAAATTTTCCTCCACCCTCTTTTGGTACATTTGTATGATGTCATAATATTGAAGTGAATAATGACCAATGTCTCTCTTTTGGTACATTTGGATGGTGTCCATAGGTTCTCTCTCAAGTGAAATAAATAATTACATCAATGAAAGCTATAATTCAAGGAAGACTCTCTATCTAATTCTCACTTGGATTGTCCTTGGAAAATACATATGAATGCTTAATGTGTGTGTTTGTGTGTACACACACACACACACACACACACACACACACACACACACACACACACACACACACACACACACACACACACACACACACACACACACACACACACACACACACACACACACACACACACACACACACACACACACACACATGTTTTGTGTGTGTGTGTGTGTGTGTGTGTGTGTGTGTGTGTGTGTGTGTGTGTGTGTGTGTGTGTGTGTGTGTGTGTGTGTGTGTGTGTGTGTGTGTGTGTGTGTGTGTGTGTGTGTGTGTGTGTGTGTGTGTGTGTGTGTGTGTGTGTGTGTGTGTGTGTGTGTGTGTGTGTGTGTTACACATATACATATAAAAATCCTTAGGACATGAAAAATGCTATGGTTGACAATGAAAGATAACATTAAGTGAAATCCAATGTGCTAGAAATCATATAAAGGTGGAAGGACAAAAAACACACATGATAGATTCAACAACAGTGTAGATTTAATGACGCACCTTTACTGATCAAATTTGTCCCAAGAGAGATATATGTCCAGAATGGGTGCAATAAAATCAGAAAGATAACAAATAAGGCTAAAATTTTAAATGAATGAATATTGAAGACATTTATATAGTTCAAATTTTAGAGGGAGAGTAGTATAGGATAAGAAAATACCCTAAAAATAGTAAAATATTTACAAGTGAACCAAGTTTACAAAAATGGGTAAAGAACATTATGAAAAAGATTCTTGTACTAAAATCACTTGTCTATAAAAAGATAATAATTTATTTTTTAAAATTTTAATAATTTTTTTAACATTTCGAATAGAATGTTTTGTAAACATATATAATACACTACTTACAAAGCATCATAATTATCAAAACACACAAGACTTAAAATACTTATAAATATGGTTTTAAAAAAGACTTGAAATACTTACAAATAGGGTTTGAAACAAAACTAATTATAGGTAAGATTTCAAATTTAGATTATGCATAACTTCATCTATAAAATTAAGTTTCTATAAAACAAACAAAATTTATGCCTTCTCTTCTTAAATAATATGGAAGGATTGTGCCTAATTTTAATTTAAAATAAAATATGAGGTTCATGCATCTCTTCCTTAAAAATATAAGTTGAAATGATATCAAACTATTAAAAATATTAGTGTTACATAGTTGAACAAATAGTCTTTATTTTGATCATCTTGGGAAGGGATGGTGATTTACTATTCCAAGGTGTCGAGACATAGTTTGAATGAACATGCTTACACCTCTATTTGTAAAGTATGCAAATATTTGACCTTTGGATAACTCAATGGGGTGATTATGACACTTTTCAGTTGATAAAATGAGGGAACTATTCATTTTTCATAATACGTGACTATTTTCATTAACATAGTCACCATGGCACAAGCAACAAGACTATCTATGAGGGGTAAACCATTGGCCCCTTAAAAAACAAAGAGCCCACCCATCCATTTAGATACAAGGAATAAATAAAGTATGGCATCTAGTGAAATACTTATAGACTTTATACAATATCTTTTAGTTCACTTTATCTTTAAATGAATAATAAATTAGTTTTGGCAAACCATCAAGAGCATGAAGTAGGCCTTAAAATGGGTCATCAACATCCTTTACTACATGATATAGCTCAATGAACATTTAAATTGGATAAAATTTTTGGTCTTTGAGTTAATCACGAACATTGAGAAGGTTTTCAATGGGAAATCATAGGCCTTTTAGTACCAATTATTTGTCTTACTTATTTTCTTCACATAGTAGAAGTCCTCAGATAGCCATGCTAATCAAGATGTCAACTTTTAGCCTAGTACCACATCATTAAACATTCCATGGACAAGAATAGGTAAATATTATGAGTAATTGGGAAAATTCAACACATTGGTGTAAATATAACATCTCATCATGTTGCATTCATATGTGCCCATAAGTGTCATGTAATATTTAAGGCAACATGTTGCAATAACTAAACTCCATGATCACATCCAAATTAGATTCCATGAGTTTTTGAAAGAACCCATCACTTCCTTGTCATTCCTCATTACTAGGTTGGATGTGCAAGTGGAAGTTTTGAAGTAGAAATCTTTAGTTGATCACTCAATGCCACCACTAGGAACAATACCTCCAAGGGAACTGTAGCCACTACCTCAATAATTAGTAATGCAACCATACCTAGAGGCACATGCACCATCTGAAGTAGAAGCATCCCTATCACAAACTACAACAAAAAAGAGGAAAGCATAAGTGGGTAGAGCATGGCCACCTCTACTAAAGAAGAAGATGTGTGTTACCAAGTCATAAACCTCTGATAAGAATGTTTCACATATCATTGTAGAATATGATCTGGCTCAGTTGCGAAAAACATAAGAGGAACTATAAAAATATATGTTGGATGACATAGGGACTGAGGTATATGAATAAGAAAAAAAAATCTTTTCTAAATAAATGCACACTTTTAAAGTGCAAAACAATGTTCTAAATATCTTTATGGTGGACATTCCCACACCTCTTGCATTAATAATTATAGACACTATGGCAGAAGAGGAAGAACACACATGTAGAATAGATGTAAATTTCTAAGGATCACCAAACATAGGGTCTTCAAGGGCACAAATAATTCCACAAAAACTATTGATACAAAATCCAAGGACACATATTGTGCCTAGATGATCACCAGTTATTTCAAAGCATATGGGTTCCTTTTCTGAACCTCATATAGTTGTCAAGTGCCATAAGAGATTGTTTGGGCCTATATGCGATTTAAAAAGACTTTAGTTCCTCCAACCATACCAAAAGCACCTATATGTAGGTGCACCATGGTAAAATAATTCGCTTATTCATCTCCTTTGCAGTCAATTTCATCTCTGACTTATTCCAATTTAGCACATAAGACAAAATTAAGTGCACAACAATATCCTGAGTAGCTAATCATAGAAGAAGATATCATATTACAAGAGCAAGTTGCTAATAATCAACTTGACTAGAAGACGGCTCAAATATAAGATACAAAGAAGGAAATAAAAGAAGAGAGGAAGAAAAGGAAGTAAGAATCATCACATAAGGATTCCATGGAAGAATCGAGGAAGATACAATAGGAATAAAATAATAAACAAGATGAAGAAGTTGTAAGGAAAGAGAAAGAGTGAGAAAATCAAGAAGTGCAAGCATCATAGATTAAGAAGGTTGAGGCTGATGTAGTAGCCAAGGTAGAAGAAAAAGATGAAAATAAAAAATTATTGTAAATACAAGAGGAATAAACATATAGGTAGGCTCAAGGTCAAGCAACCAAGGACTAGGTAGAGGCAGCCACCAAAGTAAAGGCAAAATTAGAGAAAAAAAATTAGCTAAAGATTATAGTGAAGTAGTCATTGTAACCTACCAAGAAGGTAGTGATAGTTGAGGCCCAATAACCGTCTTATACATCACAAGGTTTGGATTCTGCTGAATGGGATGTGTAATAGAAGAATTCTTAGCATAGGCCATGATTCTATAAATAATGGTTGTGGGATGTCCCTATACCCTTAGCAAGATGAACAACTTTCTCACTTATAATGACATAAATAAATAAGGCACATGTGATGTTTGTGGCTTATAATTTAGCCCTTACAACAATGGTGTAGGAAGCATTATTCGATTCTTCCAGTTGTGTTTGCAAAAAAAATTAATGGAGTGATTGTGTTATATGGTTCAATCACACAAAAGGTTTCCTCACTAGAATAAGACACACCACAGTTGAGGGAGGAAAATAAATACTTACATTTCCACCAAACCAAATCCAAGAAATTAATTGATGACACTTTCCCTGTATTAGTCACTCAAGTCTTGACTGACCAAGTTATGCTAGAAGAAAAGTACTTCATCACATTACTATTTAAGCTAATAAAATATTGGCTCGCTACATAGAATCTCCAACAAATTCAAATGTAAGGCCAGATGTTGAAAAATAGATTAGAGGCTATTTTTGAACTTTTGGAGAAGTATGAGCAAGTCATGGACACTAATGCACATTAGGTTCTACAAATTACTCACACCATGTTGGATTGGAAGCAACAACTCAACACTACATTGAACAAGGTAATTCTAAACCCCACTAAGGTTGAAAAATTCAAGGCAACAAAGGTAGATTAGATGGTTACACCTTATTTAATGGATTAGATGTTGAAGTATTCTTTAGAATCAAAAGACATGGTGAGGGCAAAGATGATTAGCTAGCATAATGACATGATGAGTAATACATTTTCAAGAATTCAAATGCAATAACACATAGATAGAATGGAGGAACTCACATGGGATATTTAACACACATTTTTGTATATTAGGTTCACCACCATCATCTTCGAGGATGAAAAATATTTATAACATAACGAAATATCAAACCCCTCTGCACACTATGATTTATTTAGTGTGGGAATCTCTTGGTGATTGGAAGATATTCAAGTGGGACCTGTCCAATTGGGAAACTTCTATTTCTTTAATCATCAATGAGCCATAATTTATCCCACCTACCCATCTCCAATAAGAATTCCAACAAAGAAAAGTCAATCAAGCTACACAATCTACTACATAAAAAAAATAAACATTATTGAAATCTTTGAATTCAGTTGTGACCTCTTCAGAATCAATTCTAGTACATCCATAATCATCTTTTACTTTATCATTTGAAACTTCTCTAGTCATAGTTTCCATGTCGTAGTGCCCTTTGTCTTCTTCTCAAGGTAAGTGCACCAAATTGGGCGGACAAAAAACAGCCTACACGTGGACATGATTTTTATAAAATTTCAAACATGTGAACTTCCATAGATAATTTGAGATGGATACACTCAAAATTTGAAGATGGTATAAAAACATGAATTGTAGCATTTTGAGTCTATTTTCCAAAATTATTTTTTTTGAAAAATGGATAAGTATAAATAGGTTAAACATCTAAAATTTGAATAGGACCTCATGTTTTTTTAAGAAAACATAGTAGATAGATGGTCGTGTGGCCCACCATTTTTTCAGCATCATAAAAAATTGTTTGAAACCCTTTGGTGAATATTTAGATAAGATCTTCTAGTGTGTTACAAAAAAATTTATATATTTTTTCAATTAATATTTTTTTAATTAATTTAGCAATTAAGTAGATCCTTAAAACTAATAAAAAATGGATAGTTGACAGTGCATCCCACCCTAACTACTTCAAAAAAAAATTAATTTAAAAAAAAAAAACAAATATGTGTAAAATTAGGCCTAGTTTGTTATCATATGATTTTTTTTGCAATTGGATCAACGAAATACAAATTAGATAAACATGAATAGGCATGTATAGGTGTGGCATGTAGTGGTCTAAAAAAGGTGTAGTTGAAAATAAATATAGTTTGAACCCTTCAAATTACCCAAAAATTATAAAAAACATATATTTAGAAATAATACAACCTACTCATCGTGACGGTAATAATTTTTTTAATTTTAATGTTGAAATCCATAATGTATTTGGTGATTGAAGTTGAAATTTTCTATTTTTTTTCTCAAAACTCTCAGTCTCGACTATAGATGCATAGTCACACGCATTTGGCTTGCAAATCCAAGCCATTTTTGAGCCTAATGGATTAGTTTTCAATTCAAATTAAAATAATGTGTACATATTATTTTAAGTTCAAATAGTACATAAGCATTATATAGTGTATTACATAATGCATATGTGTTAAATAATGGGTACACATTACTTTGTCATAAGACCAAAACCATCTCCATGATCATGTGGGAGTTGTACATGAAGGCAACTTTGGCCATAAGCTTATATTTGGCCACATGAGGGCAAAAATATAAATGTAAACTTATATTTTAAATATATTTTAGTAAATATAAGAAATTAGGGTCACTCAACATCTGATAGAGTTCAGTTGCATGCCTTACAATGTGAAAAATAATTTTTCAAAATCCAATCAAGTCAGTACTTAAGCATTTTTAGGGTCTAAGTATTAAAACTAGGGATTTTAGGACATAACTTTTGTAATTGATATCCATTTTTGGTAAACATATAGTTATTTTAAAGGTAATTATGCCTTTTGGATTGATTTTTGGCATTTATAGGAGTCTTAGATTTGTCAAAATTGAAGTTTTCAAACCACTCAATTTGAAATTGATACAAAGTGGTGTTATTAGGGTAGCATAGGTCACATTGATGACCTACACACATCAAACACCCACTTTACATGTCAATTTCTCTTGGTCATCATCCCTCCCTCATCCTTGATCACTTCCTACTCATCCCTCATTACCCATAATTACTTTCTCATCAGTAATCATTGTCCCTAATCACTCCCTCATTGACCCTCGTTATCCCTAGTCATCTCTAATCACTCCCTTATCATCCATAATCACTCCTCCATTGATCCTCACTATTTATCATCATCCTTAATCACTCCCTCCCCATAATTCATCATCCCTAAACATACCTAATTTCCTCCTCATCCATATTCAATCCCTCGTCATCCCTAATCACTCTATTGATTATCATCATCCCTCATCATCCCTAATAACTCACTTCTCATCCCTCATAATAAATAATCAATCTTTCTTCATCCCTCATCATCACTAATCATTCCCTCATTGACCCTTACCATCCCTCACCATCCTTCATCACTCCATCATTGACCCTCATCATCCCTTACCATACCTAATCTCTCCCAAATCATCTAGCATAAGTATATACTATAAATATATATTTGATTCCAATCATATGTTGTTTAATCCATTATAATAAAAATTAACTCTTTTCTAGGGCTTGTGTTATCAATACCCATTTCTGATAGTCAATTTTATTACTAAATGAATTGGATGATCTTTCAAATTTATAGTCAAGTAACATAAGTATTAATAAAAAATAGAGTATAAATTCTAGTTCATCAAATTATCTTTATTGTGTAGCTAACTGTATGAAACTTTATTTGGTTCCATCTTTGTTAGTTTGGTTCAAAAGATAAAAATTAAACACAAATTTCTTGTATAATTTTTAAATTATGAGAATATTTGAATCAGATGCAAAGTTATTTAGTGTTTCCCATTATTGTATGACTTGAATATTGGTTAGGTTCACACATGCACTCCTTGTGTGAGTAATGTGTCCCAGATATTTTATCTCTTGTATGAAAAAATAAAATTTATTCATGTTATCATAAAAATATGTTTCTATAAAATGTGAAACACTAGTTCAACATGGTGTAGATGTTCATCCCATGTTTTCTAAAGATTACAATGTCATCAAGGTAGATTAAAAAAATGACATAGGTAAAGGGCATGAGGATTCATTCAACATCTTGAAATGAATGAATTTTTTATATGAGTTAACCTAAAAGGCATAACCAACTAGTCAATCAATCCTTCCTTTGTTTTTAACAATATATTCCAAATGGTTAAAAGTTTAACATGAATATGATGATGCCCAAACTTAAGATCAATTTTGGAAAAGAATTCTATAGCATGGATATGGTTAAAAATGACTTAATATTTAAATCAGGATAATAGTTCTTCACTTTAATCTTGTTAAGATTTTTTTAATTGATTCACAATATTGACACAAAAACAATTAGGTTTCTAAAAGGCAATGATTTGGGCATGATGTGCCCATTATCCATGATTTCATGGATCTACCACTTGATTTATTCATTCTCTCAAAATGATATGATGTATAAAGTGGTCTGAGGTAGAGCTAGTTAAGGTATCAAATAAATAGTATTGTTTAGTGTATAATATGCAAGGACTTATTTAGGTGACTGAAGGATATCTTTGTATTCATCTAGTTTATGGTGAAATTATTTTGTCTTTATTATTGTTGGATATACCACACTATGATATGGTGCCATAAGGATGTCATTAAAAATTTACTTATTACCATTAAGAGTATACTTCTTACGAGAAATGATAATATTTTTGCACTTCCTATCACTAATGACTGAAAGCTTATGAACTAACTATGATATATGGTATTTTAGATCATGAAAATCTATAACAAAATTTCAAGGATTTACTTTATAGACTACATTTCAATGGTAAATACATGGTTGACCACATGCAAAACATCACACACCTACAATGGTGAGATGTCACAAAGGATTTCTTCTTAAAAAAATTTGATTTTGTACACCAATAGACACTACTAGGTGATCCATTTCTCAAGGCCTACACTAGACCATACACTAGCGTATGGTTATGGATGATGTATAAATTTCAAGTTCAATTTTTGAAAATATGATTTAGGAGAAATTAAATTCTTTTGACTTCCATTAGAAATTATGAAGTGTATTGTTTCACCATTGATCTACATCTGTTAATGAAAAAATATTTTTAATTCATATAATTTCTTGTTGGGGGAAGTAGATATATTTTTACTATTGACCATATCATTGGGTTTATAATCTATTATCTACTTAAATTTTTATAGTGATAGATAAATTATACCCACTTCTCAAGATGTGCAATTAGAGAGCTCATAGTGTGACACTCTTCATTGGATTGAATATTGAAACTTTCCAATCTTGGAATACTTATTCTAATCATTTGAAAATTATTTTCCACTCTCTGGTATGATGACTCAATCAATACACATATAAATAAAAGGCCTTAAATATAATTATTCAGATCATAAAATGTCCTCATATGGAAAGTAATTGATTGGTTTTAGGAAATCACATAGCTTAGTGATCCTCATGTATTTACTACCCATTTTTGGTGTTATGGTAGTTTTACTTTCTTCTCTTTTTATGGTATATTTCCAATTGTGAATTAAATCATTTCTAATAGGCCCATATTTTTTCATAGGTGTTAAATATTTATGTTTCAAAATTTGCCTCCACATCATTTTGATCACTATGTCTTATATTTTATTCTATCACTCAACTCTCCACTTGTAGCTCCTAACATTTTAAAACCCCAACAAAATACCACCATCAAGGTATTGGATGGAATGATTAAAGATGAGGAGGGATGAGGAGGAATTAAGTAAATATGATGAGGGAGTTAATAGGGATGATGAGGGATGGTGAGGGTCAATGAGGAAGTGATTAGAGAGGATGAGGGATTGATTAGGGATGATGAATGATAGTGAATATTAATGATGGAGTGATTAGGGGAGATGAGAGATGAGAAATGAGTAATTAGAGATGATGAGGTATGATGAAGTAGTGATTAGGGATAATGAGGTGATGTAGGAGCATCACTACCCAATATAAATAGTTGTTTAGTCCACATT
The DNA here is from genome assembly GCA_037957365.1 of Torreya grandis. NCBI lineage: Eukaryota > Viridiplantae > Streptophyta > Pinopsida > Cupressales > Taxaceae > Torreya > Torreya grandis. The sequence goes on from JARHVA010010208.1 coordinate 91,392, forward strand.
TTTTGAGTTTTTATAATGTGGTCAAGGTCATAAGAATTTTTTAGGATACTTTATAAGTTTCTATTTTTGTTTCAATTTTGAATTAGATTTGTATTGGACCTTCCCACCAAATCTTTCATTTGAATTTTTGAACTTTCATAGAGACTTTAATCTTGTTTCAAGAAGTCCAATGTTGAATTTGGTGTGGTTAGAATTAAGTGATTATTTTAGGATGTTAAAACACATATACCTAAACTCATATTTGAGAAATATGTTATAAGTTGAGTTACTTGAGGACACTCTCAACATACAAAAGAAGTTAGAATTCAGTTAATGGTTATTTAGTAATAAGAGTCTTGTCCATGTCTTATTTTGTATTTAGAGTCAGATTTAAGAGAGTTGTATGGGGTAGGATTTGAAAGGATTAATTTTAATAACCCCAAAAAAGTGAATAAATAAAAGTTTTGATTATTTCTAGACAAGAAAGCAAACAAACCCTGCATTTTCTTGAATATGTGTAAAGGTAGATGATAGTGTGCATGATCATGAAACATGATTAGTAACAAGTTATTTTTGATCTTGGTGTGAGTGGTAAGATGAAAATACCTTGTATTTTATGGTTATTATATAATTTTTCATTTGAGTTTCAAATATTTTGAATGTTCATATTACAAACTTTATACCCTGTGCTTTTACAAACTGTGTCTTTAAATCTGAGTGAAGGTTAGAGTCTTGTGGAAGAGGAAATTATATTTGGTGGGATTTTGGAATGTATGATTATTTATTAACTTGACATAAAAACTCATTAATATTCTTTAAACATTGTATGTTATACTTCTGCTAAGGACATTTTATGTTAAACAACACAACCATGTCTTCTATGAGCAAAAGTTCTGAGTATACATATGTGTGAGAAGGTATATACATGTATTGGAGTGAAAATTGAAATGTATATGTTGGCGATTTTATTCTCACATTATATTGAATAATTTTATTCTTTCAAGTAGCTTTCATATACTTGGATGAGCAAAATTAAAACTAAAACAGTCCTGTAGTCATCAAGAAAGTTTACGTAGTCAAAGTGGTATCTCATGGAAATTGGCAAATTGAGTGTTATAGATGGAAGGAATTTAATTTTTAAAATGTGTAAAATTTTTTTAGAGGAGTTTTAACATTCATTTTTATTTATAACTTTTTTTGTAATAAATTAGAACAAATAACCTCTTCTCAAATTACTACATACCTGTGACTGAGTACACAGTCTATTCAAATTTGGTTAAGTCAATATACTATAACTTAAAATGGGAAACATAACACATGGAAAACATGAATAGGGTCAAATTATACCTAATACAATAGTCAAAGTCATTAGAAACACCTTTGGAAGATTTAAATCTCATTTTGACCCTTCTCAGGTCTATAAAACCAGTTCAAACCCTGTATTAGGGTTTCTTATTTCAAAGTGAGTTTTTAGAAGTTATAAATATCAATAATTCATGAAATTTGGTGAAAATTTTGAGTTTAACATGAAAAAATATAATATAGTCTTTTAAGTTGTGTAAGTATGGATAAGTACAAATGGGGGAGGATTGTGTGGTAGACAAGATAGAAAGAAACCTAAAGACCTAAGTCAAGAGTAGAAAGAGATAAAAGAATTTATAGAATAGTTGAAACAAAGATTGGAAATTTGTGAATAGATCATATATGTTATAGGGTATCCGTAAATTAGGTTGATTTAATGATTTGAGTCTGTACAAGAAGATTTTATGACATAGTAAGAGGTAGTGTATGATATGAGGACTGTGTTTAAAAGTTAAGCAGGGTTGAGAAGAAGTTAGAGAGAACTCAAAAGAGTGAAAGGAAGTTTTTCAAATCCCTATTAAAGCCTAAGGAACCAGAAACAAAATTTGATCTAATTTTTTATAAAGCATAAAGACTAGTAAGGGGGATAGTCTCAAAGTAAAAGAGATTGAATGCATTGAGTAAGGAGAATAAAATGAATAGTTTAGTGAGACCATCCAAATAATGGTGGAGAATAAATGAAATAAATAAAATGTAGATGTGCATTTAAAATGTATGTAGGGTCCAAAGATAGAGATCAAGCAAGAAAAGACAAAGTGAAAGTTAGGTGGATATTGTCAAAGAGCTTGAGCAAGCAGAGTATGCAATAGGGCTCTGCATCATGAGGTATCATAAGGGGTAATGAAGGAGTGATTATAAATGATGAGGAATGGTGAGGGTCAATAAGGGAGTGATTAGAGATGATAAGGGATGAGGAGGGAGTGATTAGGATGATGAAGTGGTGATTAGGGATGGTAAAGGTCAATAAGAGAGTGATTAGGGATGATGAGGAAGTGATTAAAGATAATGAGGGATGGTGAGGGTTAATGAGGGAGTGATACCGGACAAACAGTAAGCTATTAGGGATGATGAGGAATAGTGAGCGTTAATGAGGGAGTAATCAAGGATCATGGAGTGATTAGAGATGACTAGGGACAGTGAGGTTTAATGAGGGAGTGATTAGGGATAATGAAGAATGATGAGAGAGTGATAAGGGTGATGAGGCATGAGTAGAAGTGATCAAGGATGAGGGAGGGATGATGGTCAAGTGAATTTAACACAAAGTGTTTTTTTGATATGTTTAGGTCATCAATATGACCTATGCTACCCCAATCACATCACTTTGCATTAATTTCAAAATGAGTGGTTTGTAAACTTCAATTTTGATAAACTTAAGACTCCTAGAAATGCAAGGAATTAATCTAAAAGGAACAAAAACCTAAAAAATGACTATATATTTACCAAAAATTGATATCAATTATAAAATTTATGCCTAAAATCCCTAGGTTTAATACTTAAACCCTGAAAATGCCTAAGTACTGACCTTATTGGATTTTAGAAAACTATTTTTCACATCATAAGGCATGCAACTATGAGACCAACTCTATTAGATACTGAGTGACCCTAATTTATTATATTTACTAAAATAAATTTAAAGTATAAAAAAATAAATGTAACAATATAAATGTAAAACTTCTACTTTACATTTAGAGTAGTAAATATAAGCTTGTGGCTAAAGTTGTCTTCATGTGCAACTCCCACATGTTCATGGAGGAGGTTTTGTTCTTATAGCAAAGCAAAGTATACATGTTATATAACATGTACATGTTGTTTAATACACTATATAACGTGTGTGTATTATACATTGTGTACACATTATTTAAACTTACAATAATGTCTATGTATTATGGATTGGTAGTTATTGAGCCATAATTTAAATAATGTGATCGCATTAACTAAAATGCCCATAGAATTATTCCCCAATTCCGTGCACATGCCCCTTAGTATATGCCTCTACCCTCCACATTGGTATGGTATAGCCTCCTAGTTATGCTAATCCATTAAAAACCCACAAGGATGATAGATCGGTATGTTTCTTAGTTGAAAACTCAAAAGGGCAGCTAGGTATTGTGAAAGAGGTGAAAACCAATAAATGATGTTTTGAGTGATTACTAAAAGTAATGTTTCTAGTCTAACCCATCTTTTCAGGCAACTCCATCAGCTCCAACATTCAACACACTTCCTATGGCATTGTCTTTGGACAAGACACCAGTTTAAGTGTGGGAAAGTGCTAGTAGTAGAATAAGGCTATAAAATTGTAGATTATAATTATTTTACAAGTGTGTGATCTATACTATTTTGTTCTTTGTATATCATTTTGGATGTATTTAGTATCTAAATACACATGAAGACTCTATAGAATGTGAAGAGTCTCTCTTTTATATAAAGTGAAATGTTGGAAGATGAAGTGATATAACCTTTGTAAGCTCTGTATATAGGGCTCATTTGTATTGTTAAAGGTTCATGAAATATAGATATTTAATAATGGTTCTTATTTATGTCTATACATGTTCCTTGTGCACTTGTGTATTATTTTATTATAAAATGACAATCATTTGAAATATTAAATGTTTTGGGTAAATTAAGATTGTGAATCATGTTCATTCTTCTACAATTCTATGTCTAGTTTATTATTATTTTTTGTAGCTTCTTTAGTCTATTTGTATTGTGTTTCAACCAAAAAATATAAATTAACATGTTCTGATGGGTTTTCCAAGAAACTCTACTAATAATTTTTTTAGATTTAATGATGGCTCCTATAGAAAATAGAATATCATAATAAAATAAGTACACTTCTACCCTCTACCTTTATCAAATGAAATATTTTAAGTGTAGTGTCTAGATTATCAATTCAATTCATATTTGTTTTTTGTTGCTATATTTTACATAATCAATAACACATACTTTTACATTATTTTAGGACTCCCTAATCCAAAATAAGCAAAACATAAATATCTATCTTAGGTATGTTTTTCCATCTAATTCTCATTTGGACTCTTCTTGGTAAATGACTATGAATACTTAGTATATATGAGACTCCTTAGAACATGACAAGCACTATGGTGGATCATATAAAATAGCAATAAGAAACATCAAAGATGCTAAAAATCAGGGCAAGGTGAATGAGAATACAAAATTACACATAACAAATTTAGTGGCAAGGCAGATTCATTGGTACACTTAGAGCTATTGAACTAGTCCCAAGAGAGACATATGTCTAAAATTAGTTAAGTGACTCAAAAGATAGACAAAAAATATTTAAAATCTGAAATGGATGGATGTAAAATACTCTTGAAACTTGTATTTTGATAGATGACATAACATTTCACTTTAGTATCATATATATCAATTAATGTCGATATAGTTTAGTTGTTTGTAAACATATATAATAAAAATATTATTATAACTAACAAGCATCTTAAATTTGTCGGATATGATTATTAATAAATATATATAATAAAAAAACTTACAAAACATCACAAAATAAAATTATACGTAAATTTTCAAATTTAAATTATGCATAATTCCATCCACAAAATTAAGTTTTTATAAAATACACAAAATTTATAATTTTTTTTTCTTTATAAAAAAATAAAAAATTTACACCTTATTTTATTTAAAAATAACCTATTTAATTTTATAAAGCACACAAAATTTATGCCTTCTCTTCTTAAAGAAGATAGAAGACTTAACCTTATTTTTATTTAAAATAACCTACGAGAGTCATGCTTCTCTTCCTTAAAAAGATAGTTGCAAGTATATCAAACTCTTAAAGATATTAGGGTTACATAGCTGAACAAACAGTATCTATCTTGATCATCTCGGGAAGGGATGGCGATTTACAGTTTCAAAGTGCCACTGCCGGGCCATATTTTGAACGAACATACAACTCAACTCTATTTCCAAAGCATGCAGTTCCGCAACGCTGACAATTTAGGGTTTCAAAAAAACCCTGTACTGAACAACCGTGCATCCCTATGGACAGAAAGTGGCAACGCTGACAATTTAGTGCACCGTTTCACGAGATCAATCACGCTGATTAAATGTTTATACACAGATCACTCTTGGGATTATTAAAATCCCTTCGTTTTCAAGGCACACCATCTCATAACGTTTTTCTCCAGCATTGGTTGGAATTTTGGACTCCAAAAACAATTTAATTTAGGGTTTGCTCGGTGGAGTCCACATTCTGCTCGCCTTAGCTACTAAAATCTATATAAAGAGCATTATGTAGAGTATTGTTATCATAACATTTTGTTACAAGCTTCTTCTGAGATCTAATTTCTTTCAGGCGTAGTGTTCATCAACAGTTTAGTGGAAGCTACAAGGTTACAAGGTTTTAAAGGTAAGCTGGGTGTTTTCTTAATAGATAACTCTTGTTTTTATATTGTTAGTTTATTACATTTTTTGTTATGAAAAAAAAAAAAAAAAACTGATTTTGTTTAGTATATGAATTATTTGAATAATCCTTGAAATCATACTTGCAGCTTTATCCTGGTTTTGATAGTCTAATGACTTTTAATATTTTTAATAGAAGCATTTTGATGGCGATTTACTTGTTTAATCGGAGCGCAGGTTATGATTTGCAAGATGCAGATATTGGTGAAGACCTTAGAAGGGGAGATCTTAGCATACGTTATCTATAGTTGCGATATAAGTATTATAATTAGCCATCTGAAATTTAAAGTATACAAAAGCCACGGAATTCCCCCTCATGAACAGAAATTGATATTAATTGAAAAGAAGCAATTTGAAGATGGAGGCACTAATCTAGATTATTACAATACCGAGAGTGAGTCCACTATCTACTTTCTACTGTGCATGGACATGCAGATCCTTGTGAAATTTGTTCCAGACCAAAGGTTCACATTGGATCTGGATAGCATTGGGCAGCAGGACCAAATTGAATACTACGAGAGAATTTTTCGAAAGTTTGCTGCTGGGAGGACAATAGCACTGGAGTTGGGAAGTTGTGATACAGTCAACGATGTTAAGGATCAAATTGAAGATATGGAGCGCATCCCTTCTGTTCTTCAAAAACTGATGTTCTGTGGGAAGCAATTGGACAATGGATATCGTAAGCTGGCTGATTACAACATTAATGGTGGGTGTGTTCTTGAGCTTTCCCTTAGTATTGTTTTTGTTAAGGAGCAGAGCGGCGGGCTTTTTGTTCTTCAAGTTGAGAACTCTGACATTCTTCGCAATCTTAAGGTTGAGATTTGCAATCAGGCAGGTTTAGATCCTGACATATACGAATTCAGGCATCCCAGCAGTTACCTTCATGAAGATGATCGCTCTCTTGGAGAATATAAGATTGAGCATTTATCCACCCTTCATTTGGTACTGTGTTTATCCGGAACGATGAAACGGAAAGTAAATAGCTTGATCTCTATTGAGAGCTCTTCTATTGTTAGTATACAGCAAAGTATTCTTAGATTTTCAGCCTGGTGGACCGAGCAAATAAACATGCATTGCATATATGTTTTCCTTTTATTAATTCAGCTTAGTTTTAAGTATTAAGGATATTATTTATCAAAATTATACAGGAATTGAATTAAGTCTTTCTCTTTTTTCAATACAGGATGGTCGTAACATTCCAATCGTCTAATCCCTTTTTGTATGATCTATATTTTAATGGATGGTAAATACCATCACCCATATTAATTGGATTATAATAATTTTTATTAATTAAATATTTTTGATTAAATTAAAATAAATATATAATTTTTTAAAATAAACTAATATAATATAAAAATGATAGAGATTAATTTTTTTAAATATTATTTAATTAAATAATATTAAATTTAAATTTGAAATATTTTATTTACATATATATAATTATCTATGAATTTAATTTAATATGATTAGATATAAGTTATTCATGTTTTAATAATTAATTATTTAAAAATAATTTAAATATTTATTCTTCAATTACAAAAAGCTTAATCTGCAATGGTAGCTGTACTGGTTCTTATGTCATAATTATATACAGAAAAACTTAAATATCGAAACGTAAAATAATATTAAAATTTACATATATATATATATATATATATATATATATATATATATATATATATAATTAATTTTGTTTTCTTTGTAATCTTTAAGTATTAAATTTGTTTTCTTTCTTTCTGGACTTGAAACTCTCATGAATTATAATGATAATTATTATCTGGACTTGAAACTCTCATGAATTATAATGATAATTATTATTCAATATTTTTTAAAGAATAAATTTGAAAGATAAAATAGTTTTCTTTAATTTTACAAAATAAAATGAAAATTATTTATTTATTTATTTATTTATTTTTAATATTAATATTTATAGGGGGTGGTATGTCTTCCCAATTCAGGGCAAAGACTTACAACCTAAAACCTTTAGACAAATTATAAGTAGTATGACTAGAAAAACTGCATATTGATAAGTAGTAGAATACATTTAAATTTAGAAAATTTCAAAGATTAACATGTTTATCTTGATGTTTTTCGTAGTTAATTTTATCATCAATAATAATATTTAATATATTTTTTAAAGTTCATGATGATAAATAATATTTTAATTATGATTTGTACGATAGTTTATAATTTATGGAATCACTTCATACTTTTAATATATAAAAGATATTTTATTATATTTTAAACATGAAATATGTATATTTTATTTTAAAATAATTATTTAATATTTAATATAACATTTTATAATGTTAGTAAAATACTAACATGTAATTATGACATTAAATAATAATTTGATAACTCGTTAATGAATATAATATATAATTGAATTCAAATTATGTTTATTTTGAATGTTGGCTCAAGTTTTAGGTAGAAGAAGTTGAAAAATTAATTTAATTTTTTTACACTCTAAACTTTAGTATTACATTTAAATTTATTATAAAAATTATTAGTCTCTAAGAATAAATTTTAGAGATAATATTTTTTTATAAATAAAATTATTTATAAAAAAAATTAGTAAAATTATTGTTTATATATATTAGATAAATTTATGTAAAATACTTTAAGAGACATTATTCTACATGTTATATTATATATATAAAGTAAGTGAAATAAACATCTAAATAATGATATGTTTCCAATATTTTTTTCATAAATTTATTTAAAATATATATTAATAATATTAATTTTAAATAAGAAAAAATAAAAATAAAAATAAATAAAAACGTAAATATTAAATTAAATAATAATTAATACATTTAATCAATGATTAAACTAATATTAATTAATTAATTAATTAATTAATTAATTAATTAATTAATTAAAATTTTCAAAGAAAACAATTATTAACTTCTAACTAAATATTGGCACCCATCAATTACAATGAATCAATAAATTAATTAAATAATTTATAAATCAATCAATAAACAAATTAATTTTAAAATTTAATAATTAATTAGTATTTAACATTAAATTAATTTATGTTAAATTAATTATAAAATTTAATAATTAATTATTATTTAATATTAGATTAGTTCATGTTGAATTGTACCATAATACCTCAATTACAATTTAAAAATATATATATGTAAAATATTTAATGAATGCTTTTAGATGTTGAATTGTAATGTAATATCTAAATTAAAATTAATTAAGATTAGTAATATGAGTAAAATATAGTAAATATCATTAAATATAATTGTATGAATATTTTTAACTCAACCTATAATTAATTTATAATATATTACTAAAATAAGAATAAAATATTAATTTAATTTAATTTATTAATTTCAAATTTACAAGTAGAAAAAAAAAAATGTAAAGTTTTAACTTGTATTCAAATTTAATTTGTAATTTGATAGTAGTTATTTAAAAATGTAGTAAAAAATATGTGTTTAAAAGTGTTAACAAGATGATCCAAAGAATTTATGAAAATTAAAATAGTTTTTTTAGACCATACACTTCCACTCTTGCAATCAAAACTATTTATTCATCTTGCACAAAAATGTAAATATATTCAAAAAAAAAAATTTAGTGTGTTCACTTAATTTTGACCTCTAAAATTTTATCTCAATTTTTCAATTTATAAAATTCTTCTTATTGTCATAATTAAAAAATATTAAATAAATTAATATATATTTTTAAACAAACATTAATAGATGAATTATATTTATAATTAAAAATATTAAATAATTTTTTTTAAAAAAATAACATATATTTTGAAAAAAAATAGTAATAAATAAATTATTTTTATATTTAACATTTCATTAAGTAATAACAATATCAATAACAAAAAAATTTGATGATTAGAGAAGCTCCAATAAAATACAAATCAATACCTTAAGGTGTATAATTAAATAAAACTTTGTTTACTTCAATGAATGATCTAATAAATTTTTAACTTGATTTTATCAATTTATTTAATATATATTAATAATATTAAAGTCATACATACATACATACATACATACATACATACATACATACATACATACATACATACATACATACATACATACATACATAATAATTAATACATTTATTCACTAACTAAATTAACTATTAATTAATAAATAAGTTTGTTTTTAATGTTTTTAACTATTAATTAATAAGTTTGTTTTTAATTTTTTATGAAAAATAATCTAGCTGAATATTGGCACACATTAAGTCCAAGCTAAGTAGTTATATAAATTTATTATTTATTATTTTAATTAAAGTAAATAATTTATTTAATTATTAATTTTAAAATTTTAGATAATAAAAATTAGTAATTAATTAATATTTAAGTTTAACTTAAGGTAATATAGATAGATGGATTTAAATTAAATTTTAATAAAATATCAAAATTAATTAAGATGAATAATATAAAATATATATAGTGAATGCTTCTAGATATCATTGTATGAATATTTTTTTATCAATATTTTGGATCATCTTCTATTATTTATCATCTTGATGAGAATAGAATATTAATTAAGTTTAATTAATTAATTTTAAAATATAAAAATAAGAAAAATATGTAAGATTTTAATTTATAATTAATTTTATTTCATGATTTGGTGGCATTTATTATAGTGAAAATATATATTTAGAAATGTTAAGAAGATACGTGAAAATTTGATGAAAAGTAAATAAGTCTTTTAGACCATCCACTTCCACTCTAAGCAATCCAAACTATTTATCCATCTTGGATAAAAATATAGATAGACCCAAAAATATTTGTTGAATGTGTTTACTTAGAAAATTTTCTTAATTTCTTTATTTATAAAATTTTCTTCTTGTAATAATTGGAAAACAATAAGTAAAAACTTAAGGAAAATTACATATATTTTTGGGTAAGTAGAATAAGGGTCAGATTTTATTAAAAGATGAAAAACATGTCAATAATTATTAATTTGGACAAACAATCAATATGTACATAAACATCCTAAAATCATTATATTATTAATTTTTGTGAGATTTTAACTCGTGTATTGTAAATCATCTCAAGATGAACTTCAAAAATATTTGTTATCCTAATGACATTTATTTTATCATGTATTCTTAGTATTAATCACAAGAAAAATGACATGCTTAGAACACAAGAACCATAAACATTTATTAGTATGGGGAAGAAAGATGAATTTAATTTATTATAAGTGCATTACCTTATAAGTCACTAATGACATTTATTTTCTTATGCATCTTGGTAATAATCATAAGTAAGAGAACCCACTTACCACACAAGCACTATAAATATTTTTTAGTAGGGAGTTGGGGGGAATGGTGAATTTAATCAACTATTTTAATATTCTCACCCTCTAACCTCTTTTCTCATTAGGAAATCTTTTTGTGAGTGTAATTCCTTATATGTCACCCTTAATGTCTCACAATTCTTACCAATATAGGATTAACTTAATTATAATACAAACATGTATTTATACTAGGTAGTTAAAGGGTTTCAAGAGCAATATTGCAATTATGAGATGAGTCATCAAGGGTGACTTATAATACATTACACTCACCAAAATCTTTTTTAATTGAGAAATAGTTTATAGGGTGAGAATATCAAAACGGTTTATTAAATGCATCACTCCTCCCCACAGTAACAAATGCTTACAGTGATTTTGTGCTACGTGGTTCCCCTTATTTCTGATTATAACAAAGAATGTATTAAAAAAAAAAAATGTCATTAGGATAATGACTATTCATGCAAGTCATATTGATATTAATTAGAACATATACAAGTAAAATTCCTAAAAATATCAATAATATAATTAAAATTTCAGCATGAAACCCTTAAAAATACATGCTTGTATTGAAAAGAGTTGATCCTACGTTATTAGTGTAACAACCCTTTAGCCAGTCACCAAAAAGTGTGCAAGATATTTTCTGACATTGGTTTTTCCCAATCTAACAAGGACTATGAATCAAATTTACACGTTGGTACCTTATTTTATTACAAATCCTAAAAATAATTAAAATAAATAAAAATAAATATTGTTTAACCAATTTTGTTTAGATCATAGAGCAGAAAAAGAGTGAACAAGCTAGTACTAACATCATAATGAAAATTAATGCTTTGATAGTAAAATAAGAGAATATTTTCAACCATCCATGATTATACATCACCACCATGATACATGGAAAACATGTACATGAAATATATGTCAAATATAAATATTACTACATGAAGTACAATTAGTGCCACAAATTGGATCATACCCACATTATATAATGATTATATTTTTTATGTTTTTATGATAGAAATTCAACAATAATTTTTTTTAAATAACATTTTTTTTAATATTAATAAGAATGTTAAATCAACATATAACAATTACACACAAAAATTAGTTTCAAAGAAAAGTTAATAGCATGACAAGAATATAATGTTAAAGATGAGAAATAAATAATTTATCATCTACATTACAATAAGATGACTTTGAATTGTAAATTATATTTAGATTAGGACTATGAATTTTCATCACCTTATGTTCATCAACATCATCGATAAGTTTTTCATTATATATGAGTTCATTTTTTGTACCATTTAGACTCTTGTAGAAGTATCCAAGATCATTGTCATCATCATCCTCTTTAAAATTAAAGCCATAAACTAAAATCCATGATCTATTATTTTAAAATGATATTATCTAATCATTATTGAAATATTCCAAATTCAATTAATGTTAAGTAACTAGTTATAATAAAAAAATTAATTTTAACTAAATAATAAATAATAACATCTTATCAACACAAACTTCATAAAATGTTCTAACTCATTGAATGCATCGATGTTCCATCTAGGGTCTTTCAATGCTCTAGCACTTGCTTAATAGCCTTACATTCATACATTTTATCCTACAAGAATAATTAAATGTAAAAAATATTAAGGTATGAATTAAAAGTTGTAAACTACATTATATAAAATAAACTTAAAAAATTTCAAGCAACGTATTCTACACTCAGTTATTCTAAACTATGAGTCACCAAGTTTGATTGATTCATTCTCGATTAATAGGATTTTTTTAGATATTTTCTACCTTGTATTAATATGAAAACATTAAAAACTTGTAATTAATGAATATAAATAAATAATAATTTAAAAATCATTTTACAGTTTAATTTTTGAAATTACCAAAAGCATGTTTTGCATCTCATTTGCACCACTTTTTGCATTGTATTTACCACACAACTATATTCATGTTTGGAGGTCATGAGCTACTCTCTCCTCTTGTCATCACCCTTGTAGTTCTCTTAAAAATTTATATTTCATATATTAATATAAACATATAAATGAATGAATAAAAAAATTATAATTAATCATGATGTCATACCCATATATGTTGTCTCATCCTCTTAAGTGCCTTTACCATGATTTTTTCAATAATCCTCACATCATAATAGGCATGATAAAAATATTTTTGAATATAAGCAACCAAGCACTTTTTATGCTTTATTGATTGACATTTGAATTCTAGATGGCAATTTTTTGAAAATAGTTTTTTTTTCTCATGTAGTAATTTATTTTTAAGTCCTTGAAACAGAATAACGAAATGCAATTAATATAAAATATTTATAACATAAAAAATTAATAAATTAAAATTATTTCTAATTTAAAATTAAAATCATACTAATACTTAATTTCCTTGATCATCTTGTTATATTTTCATGTCATCATTGACATGATTTTACCTTAGCACTCATGCACGCTCCATACTCGTACTCGTCTAGTATTAAATGAAATGGCTGATCATCATCAGAATCATGTGGATAATCTATATCTACCCTAAAATTTTTAACAAACACCTCCTCAAGGATTTTTGGGGTGGTCTCTTGAAATTTAAATTAGCAAGCAAGAAGAGGGATGATGTTTCAAAGAAGCTAACATAGAAAAGGAGGATTCGCAATTATAATAAGATTAAAAATCCAATAAATAAAAAAATAATACATTTTAAAATAAATTAAAAACCCTAGAAAATTAAAATAAAATATTTATCTCCTTAGATATCTTAAAACATGCAAAATATGATAAGTCATCTCATGAGTCTCATCGCTTGTAGACCATCAAAACACATCAAACATGTGACACACATCTGAATCATGACATGCATTCTATCATTGAGGCAAACAAATGGATGTGATATTGATGGGTGTGGCACTCCTTTTCAATATTGCATGTAGTGGCTTCATAAATAGTAGTTCTACAACAGCTCACAAATAATAGTTTTACAACAACACACACTAATCAACTCCCTTTTCAAAAAAATTGAGCTATGTTCAGGGGTTGCTTGTTTTTATTTGCCTAATATTTAAATAAAAATTTTGGTCCCATTTTTTGTAAGGTTTTTTCTTGTTAGTTTGGTAGAGTTTTCATATAAACTTTAATAGTTGTTTTTTTTAAGGGATTTCTTAAATTTTATAATAATATTATTTGTAGGGTTTTTAATGCTAATTTTCCTATATTTTTGGAGTTTATTTTTTCTAGGGTTTTTTCTTTGTTATTTTTTCACCAAAAAATTGATTGTGTGTTATTTTTTGTAAAGTTTGGTTAGGTTTTTTACGTCATTTTTTTTTTAGGATTTAAGGGTATTTTATTGCTATCTACAATTTTACATAGGGTTTTAAACTACTATTTTGTTAGGGTTTATGGTTTATCTTTTTCATAGATTTTTATTAGAATTTTTACCTATTATGTTTTTAATTTTTATTCTTATTTTATTTGGTAGAAAAAAATTAGGGTTTCCTTATTTTTTTGTTATGAACCAACCTTGTAGCCCCTTATAGATATTGGATTATAGTTATTTTAGTATATTTTGTTAGCACTTGGACTAATAATTTTTGATGTTGGTTCTATTTTAGATGATTTAGATTTGAGAGACCTTAGGTAGCCATTGTAATATGTTATGTCATGGTAGATGCTCGCATTGGATTCATTATATCTTAATATGCATACTATTCACACTGGATTCATTTTATCCTATTATATAAATGTTAGTTTAGCTTAGTTACATTGTTATATGTTATTTTTTTAGCATGTCTCACTGATGCAAATTGACATCAATTACTCTTTTAGTTGTTGGTTATATTCATAGGGCATGTTCAGGGGCACGATCATCAGTATTGACTCTAGTCCCTTTACAACTATAGATGTTTATACTTGAAGAATTATTATTATTATTATTATTATTATTATTATTATTATTATTATTATTATTATTATTATTATTATTATTATTATATTAACATCGATCAAGGACTGGTGATGTATTATTTGGTGGATGTAGGCACCAGGCCATGAGCTAGGCTTGGTGGTGGGTTTAGACATCTCAAGTATACTCATGGGCAATTATATATATATATATATATATATATATATATATATATATATATATATATATATATATATATATATATATATAAAACTAAGACACCATCATTATATTTTCATGGTGTTATTGCTTATCTTTTGTTGGTCTCACCTTATTTTTGTGTGTGTGTTTTTTCCATGTTCCTTGTTGAAGTTAACGAGATTTGCTATCATCATTGGTCTTGTCTATTATCGAGTTTGGTTATCCTCCTTGAGTGTTGTGGGCACTTAATTTTAAGCCAGAGGTGTGGCTTGTTCTTTTACCATGGCTGGTTCAGATTCGACTAAAGTCTCTCAACTTCGGGAAATGTACTTGGTAAGACCCCTTCATGGATTGTTGACTTGTCATGGGCTTGAATTATTATTACAATTGTTATTATTATCTAAATAGATCTTATCGTTATTACTACTTTAACTAATTTATAATTTTTTTAATTAACTATTTTAATGATTTGGTTAGAAAATATTTATTTAATGATTTTTATTATTTTTTGAAAAAGATTTTTATTGTTATTATATTTTTAGTGAATTTATTATTCTATTAATACTAGTTTAAAGATCTTATTTTTATTATCTTTAATAACCTAATTAAGGATTTTGTTAACTTATATTATTTTATAATTTTGTTAATGAATTATTTTAATGATCTTGTTATTTAATTATTTAATGATATTTTTATTTTATCAATTGACTTAAGAACTAATTCATCAGGGTTATTATTTTCTTTTGGGTATGGCATTCTTGTTTTGGGTAAAAATTATTATTTAAGATTTATTTATTTTTTTAGCTTGGAAAGGAAGTTGTTGGGTGTTAACTAGCATCGGGGAAGACACCCATCACCATTTTTTCCTAGGGGGATGATTCTGTAGGAGAGAGGTAGAGATATGGTTATGTTGCTTATCATTGGGAATTTTTTTGGGGAAAAGATTGTATCTATTTATATAATTTCATCTTCATTGGCTTATAGATGAAGTGTGGGGCTCAACCCTAGTAAGAAAAAGGGATGGTTGGGCATGAAGGAAGGAAGGAGGGGCCAAAATCCTATGCTATGAATTTTGTTTTTTATAGAGAACAAAAATGGAAATGGGGCGTGGTGTTTTTAATTTTTTTTAGGGAATTGGTAATATGAGAGGAGGGCATCCTTGGAATTCCTATGATAGAGGAAAAAAAAGACAAAGGAAACATTATATTCACCTGTGAACCACAAACAATGTCAGAATGCTCTATATACTCAGGTTTGGAAATAAATAGTAAATATATGGAGACTATGTTTTCCCCTTTAATGCAAGATCATATGTTGGGTTGAGATTTTGTTTTTCCTCAAATTTTTATACTACAATTTTTTGGTTCAGATATCTTAGTAGTTAGGCGAAACCAAATTTTGACCACAAAGTTCCATATTGTGTTTTGTTTGTTCGGGTCTCTTATTACTCTGCATAGAATGGTAAGTTGGGTCAAAACCTCATGGGAGGTAGTGCAGATCATGAGAGAGAAAGAGAATTTGGTGGCCATGAGGGAATCATATACCTGGTTGGGTGGACCCATTGGCATAAGTAGCAAACTACTATAAAATGAAAGCCATATCCCATTTCAGATGCCTTGAACTAGCCATGACAACCAACATGAATTGAGTAAGTCTTTATGGTCATTTTTATAATAGGATTATGAGATTTTGCTTTATTTCACCTTTAAAATGTAATATTATTTAATGGCCTAATTGATTTGAAACATTTTCTATTGCCAGATGCCTTCCATTGAATTAATTGCTACATTTTACCAAGTTAAGGATTTTTTTTTTTTTTTTTTTTTAAACATGGGTTTATATATTTGTTGTGGGCTACAAGACATATTTTGGGATTGTGATTTTGGTGATATTTTTTTCAAAAAGTGGGAGAAGTAGTTGTGGGTTTTGAAAATTAAACATTTTATCAAAAATCAATATTAACCCGTATACTTTTGTTGCCCCCAAACTATCTTAGCCAACATCCTAATCATAATGCTTGTTTGGTCTCTAGTACAAACTTATTTTCTATTTGTGGGTCTATTTTCTATGGAACCCCTATTGATAAGGTTTGTTACATATCATATGTTAAGCAGATAGATGTATTCGAAGCCTAATGCCCTCCATTTATGTGATCATGTTAATGCTCCTCTTATATGTTATGCATATCTCCTTGTTAGATTTTTAGTTATGGTTTATAATAAAAACTGATTTACCCCTCTTGATTGTAAACCCCTATCACACTCGTATGGTTGGAGTGGGTTTTCCATCAGACTGATTGGTTTGAAATTACCAGTCTTGGATTGTTAATTGGGTTACTCCATTTTGGTTGAATGAGGTCATTTTATTGTGTGGTTTCAGATTTGATGATTTAACTGAAGGAATTAATGTTGTATGTACATGGTCATTTCTAAGCCAACCTGAATTTATTTTTTGTTATTGAATGTTATACTTTTCATATTTTTACTCGATTGAGTTAATATGGCTATTGTGGGTTGGCTCCTTTGAGTTTAATTATTTTACACTCATATAAGCCTCTCAGACTAAGCATTAGACCTTGGCTAGACCTTTCTATCTTGTGAATTAGATATAATAGATCCTGATCTATGGTGTAAATAATATTTTATGAAGATTCAATGTATGCCTTGGGTACTACTTAGAGTGTTATGGTTCAATGTTGATTGATTTATTTATTTTTCCTTTTGTGACTATTTTTATAATTCTTTACTAGTGGCTCAATATCTTGTGTATACCTCTTACCTCACACAAGTACCTAATTATTGAAACCCTCCACCAAGCTAATGGTTGGGGTAGTAAGGGCCATTAATGGTTGGGCTCATAGGGCTGATTTTGAGGGGTGTTCTCCTCATTGTGTTCATCCTCTTTTCATTGATGTATCTAAATTTTATATGGTAGCTTATTTCTTATCCATGCCTATTGATGTATGATGTTGGTGTAATAGATTGTAGATGGTTACCCATTCTATTTGGTGGTCCCATCTTCTTACCTTATGTAGTCTTATATAATTATTATGAGAAAGGACAATATTGTTTATGATATTGATATTGGTGGCACTATTGATGATGATGGCTTAGTTCTTGTATATTTAGCCAACTGTATTTATTTATTTGGTTTGCATTTATATTGGGTTCTTTTAACATATGAGTGGTAGTGTATTCAAAATTAATTATGTTGTACTTGATCTTTATATGTTGTATATAAATGAATTAGTGATACACTTATTGATGTTAAGTAAGCACAAAAGTGTATAAAGGTTATTATTGGGACATCTATAACTATATTGCCTTTATCCTTTAATTTATATAAAAATAAAATGGTGTTATCTTACGGTATGCTAGAAACATTTAGAGGTTTTTAATTTTATTGTGGGAGTTGTGTATATATTTATATAGATTTTATGATGAATATTACTTGGTGACATTCCCAAAACATATAATGCCTATTTATCATATAAACTTACCTCTTTTTATGACAATAGAATGATCTTATATGATAGCTTTTAATTGTAGCTTTGTTATTGAACACATGACCCTTAGCATGTTATAACTTTTGATGAAAACAAATTGTTTTGATAGTTATGCAAGTAGTTCCTTGGTGACTCAAAGTAATGTGTTTTCATTACTATAATATTGATTATGGATTATACCAATAACAATGTTGTAGTGATTTAGATATATGTCATGTTTCACGAATTTTATTATTTTGGTTGGTTATGTTTTCATTAATGCTCTCATGAGAATGGATAGTCATCGGTTATAGTTGATATGCGTGCTTAAAATTTATAAGTGTACCTTGTTAATGAAATTCTTGATATAAATTATGTTGTGATTATTAAAATGTGAATAATCCTTGTGATTATTAAATAATCCTAAAATGAGGATGACAATCTAGTAAGCTATGGAAACTTTAATGTTTACACTTGGATATATGATTAAAGTAATCCACCTTGGTTACAAGTTATCAAGTTATAACTTTCCCTATTGGCACTCATGTGACTTAAATTTACTTAAGTAGTGTATATTTTCATGTACATATGCATGTAAATTGAATGGCATGAATGCCTATGTTTTAACCTATAATTTGTCATTATAACCACATGACCAGTAAGAAACATTTAGGTGCAAGACTCATATGACTAACTTATGAAATGGTACATCTATATCATGAAAAGTAAATTGGTTCTCTAATGCCATATGTATGTTTTTTCATTAGGATGCTCATGTGTGTGATTTCATCCACCTTGAATTAAGTATATTGTAACTCATATAATTTTAATGTGAAAAATCCTTCATTATGGAGTTATAACCTATGTGTGACCTCTGTCAAGTAAGGAAAAAAGGTGTAATGTTCCCTAAGGAACTCACATCATGGTATAGTGATCCAAATGGGGTAGCATAAGGATTGATCCTTTATTTGGGAAATTCCCAGAAGTATATTGTGACTCAATCACCATGATGTGTTGGCTTTAGCAGTGGATTAGAGATCTCCACTTAATGATCTCATGATGTGATAATACTTGCCTAAGTAAGTTAGTTAGATGGATCTTTATATTCATTCATTTTGACCTTCATGCTTAAGTATTGCACTTATATCATATACTATTTGCTTATATAGCAATTGGCTACCTAGACATTCTTGGATGTGCTTAATTCTATTCTAGTTATTTATAAAATTATGCATTTAGGATAATTGGGATGCTAGTTGTTAGTTGCTAGTACTTCCTGTAGTGTTTATTGAGATGCATTTCACTAAATTAATATTATGTAGTGGGGCCTTTTGATGTTTCATTGTGTACTTTGAAAGATAATGCTAAAAAAAATTATGATGTTGTTTCATCTGGTATCAGACCTTATACATTAAGGTTTGGGATGGGTTTTTGGCACGTTGAGCTGATTTTTAACACACACTTGAAAAGTTTGTTGAGATTTTATGTGATTGTGCATACTCTTTTAAAGGGTTGTGTTTGAATAATATACTTTTGGGTAGCTAAAAATACATGTAGTGTATATGTGCATATCCTTGTGGAGGCTCATTTTATATCATCATGTATGTGTATGCTTGTAGATGGCTAATTAATGCTTGTATGGTTATGATGCCTCACTGAGATTGAATTGGCACCTTGTATGGTTGAGTGCAAACTAAACCATGATTGGAATTATACACCTTATGTGGATATAAATATGTTTTATATGATTTGAGAAGGATATGCTATGACCCTTATAAAGGCACATAGCCTTTTGGGTGAATTAAATAGTGCTTTGTTATGCAAGCCTAAAGTGTTAGAAATTCTTACATTATAGAATGTATGTGTGTGTAGAAATTGGTAAATTTATAGTGACCTTATGATGCTTGCCCATAGCCTTAGTTGGGTCAAACCTTCCCTAATTAATTTGCATCAAGGCAAACATCACCTGTTAACTATTGACATGTATGGGCAAGTCAATGGGAGATTGGTGATAACTAAATCACCCTTAGAATTGAGGAAATGATGTTCGGTATCTACTGATTGACTTGTATGGGAAAGCCATTAGTAGATTCTTAGAACATTATGACCTTGAGAAGACTGAGGGTTAGGCTTAAACCTAGAGGGATGTATTGGGTGAGAGTATTTGATTTACTTGGGTGAATCAAAAAGGCTTTAAATCTCCACTTATGAGGGAGCATTTGAGCTAGAATAAGAGCTTGGTCTTATTTATACATTGACCTATTTTGAGTTTGTTGGAGAAGAATGTGGATTCGTAACTCTAAAGGGCTAAAATTTATTATTGTGCATGTAATATTTATTCCAATCATAGGTATGTTTGCACCTATAATGTTTAATTTGGTCATGTTTTATATTTATGATGGCTATTTTGATCATGGATAGGTTGATTTCCATGAGGATGTTATGATAACCATGGATATGTTTCATGTCCATGGGGATGTTTGATTTGATTCTGGTTAAATTATACATCTATGAAGCTATCTAATTAGGGTTTAGCTATGTTTTGACACCCATAGGGATGTTTATTATGATACTGGATATGTTCTACATCTATGAGGATGTTTGTTGTGAAGTTCGATAGAATTTGATGATTGGGGGAAATTATAATTCCTATGGTAGTGATATAGCATTCACCTTGTGCCTTTTCTAAGCCCAATCTTTTCCAAAATCAATATTGCATCAAAAAAAGCATTACCATTCAACCTTTGACTTGTTGGATTAAGTCAACTAGAAGAATAATGATATAAGCTTATTGTTGGATTAATGAGACAATGCATTGGTGACCATTGATAACTTGTAGGAGTAAGCTATCCGATGATGCTAAGGTATAATGTATTGGGAGTTTAAAGGGTATGGCCCAAGATTAGAGGGCCTAATGGGGTGAGTGTGGCTTACTTGCTTTGGTAAGTTATATAGTTTTGAGGATTTCTTACTGTTATCAATTAGCGTGAGCCATTTATCCATGATGCATGAATATTATTGGTAAATTGCTGAAACTTATGGAGATATATTTTATTGGCTCTATTGGAACACAACCTTCCTAAAGAGAAGGTAATTCTAATATAAGATCCTTAGGACTAATCATGTTGTAGTATATGATGGATATTTGTTGTCATTTGGATGGCATCTAGACATCAAGTGACCCGATGAGAGTCATAGACATTTGTGCTTCACCTTCATGTATGTTGATCATTGTGATATTGAAGTACCTTGGCATAATTTTTAGAACACTTAAGTCACGTATGCATGATATCTTTCATGTGATTCCTCCTTGTGTGTAAAACCATTATGTGTTGTGTAAAATATTACATTTCATTGATTATGTTAAATCATGTAAATTTGGTATCCTTGGTATACCATGTGCATGTAGTTAACCATATGAGTTTTCACATTTTATTCTTGATATCAACATTATTATATGCACACATATATACATGATGGTATGTTGTTGACTTTGGAATATTTGAATAATGGCATAACTATGTGTTTAATGGATATCCTACCCCTGAAATTAACCATGTGAACCTTATTTTGATCTGTGTTTTTAATATTTGTTGTGTGAGTATTTTACATATATACCTAAGATTAAATGTGACTTTTTATTTTTAACATATTAAATGTAGTAATGTGACCATAATCCACTTGTGTGATGTGTTTTCCCCCTTGAAATAAACTTCTATTGATTGAATTTGCTGAGGTATAATTTTCTGTTGTGTGGTGCAATCCCACATCAGTACTCTAGTATTGAGTATTGGTACAAGTATGAGGTTGAGGGTAGAGAAACACTACATCAATAATAGTATTATCCTATTATGGGATAGGAAGTGGATTTTATCATAGGATAAAAATCCACTTTACCCCTTTACACAAGTAGCCATCAGTTTCATTCAGAGTGTGCACCACGTGTGCCACTAGTTGGCCATGGAATCTTAGTGCATAATGGTCACTTTATGGATCTAGCGTTACTTTAACCACTTCTCGATGGATGTCATAAAAGAAACTTTTGTGAAATATTATTGTTTAAACCTTATTAAGGACTAACTAGTCTTAAAATTTGGATATATATGCAAAATCAATAAAGTGGTAATTGCTGAGATGCATTCATGTATTGTCCTATAGGTGCAAACATGCTATGATTTTGGTATTATTATTTTATACCTATTAGAAATATTATGGAATGAATATTTTTATTTATTTTTAGAATCATAACTATAATGTATTCTAATTTTATGCTATAAAATAGAAACATGAAGGCATGATCAGTTAGTGTTTAAAATCCTAGGTACCCACTTGACTCTTGGATAAAGTGACGAAAGTTGGGTGATACCCTCAGATGGCTGATTTTGTATAGTGGGATTGGTATCCTAGGACCATCGTGTGAGCTCACATGTGTTGGATAGCATCTTGTAAGCCTTTTAGTTACATATGATGCTTGGTATGGCTTATCTAGTATTCAGTATGGTTGGTGTGGGATGCTACACTAACCCATAGATGGTTGATATATTAGAGTAATTATCATAGTATGGATTACTACCTTTGTGTAAGGACATTTTATAATGAATGTTATTAAGTTTATGCACATGGCATAATGTTTTAGTGGAATATTTTCACTGTTAATTTAGATTTGGTTGCAATCCAGTGGGATTAGAGGATTATGATTGTTGACCTCTTATTTTAGTTCTGTGTGTTGACACAAGTGATTATGATCTTCATCAAGTTTTTTGTGAGAAGAAAATAGATAAGTAAAGTTGTGTAGAATATTCTTTAGATATTCGTGAACTAAGTAGGAAATTATCATCTATATGTATTTTTTCTTATTCTCTGAGACTTTTAAAAGGATAAAAGATGAACAGTCACCTCTTTTTGGTGCCAATGTATGAGAAGAATATGAATAGTCCGGAATTGTAAATGACTATAAATATGTATGCTTGTATGAAGAAGATGATGAACCTTTGTGAGATCAATATAGAATTTTTGGTTATGTTTACTATTGACCAAATTTGGCCCATATAAGGATATTTTTCTTAGAAATGGTTTGAGTAGATAAATAGATGTTTTAGATGGAATGAGTGGTCCAAGGGTGGAAAGATAAGAACTTCAACAAAGCTTAGAGTGTAACTTGTTAATTTTGAGAAGCAAGTCTCGATCAAATGAAGGATCCAAATAGGTCTCATGGTATTCATAGAATTAAGGAGTATGGGAAAGGTTTCTAAGGCCTCAAAAATTCATTTGAGCCTTGTAAATTCAACTAATAATTCAAGAACAAATCCAGAGAGATTAGACAGTCATAAGGATATCATGTAGAAATAGATGAACCAGTTGAGTTGTGCACTTTATAATTTTGCTTAGAAAGCATCTCATGGTTAGAGGATCACATAGAATCAATATTATAGAAACCATGAATGTCTCCTCCAAATTTGGTGCCTTCATGCTTTTTTTTATCTCAAGATTCAAACCTTTAAAGTTGAATAAGTAGTGTGATGGTCCTACGAATGTCAACGTAAAGGCACATAAACATAAAAATAAAGATCGTTAATTAAATAATTAGGGTTTAAATTATGATAGACTAATGAACATGAATTATGGGTTGATAAATGTCAAATTTAAGACATGATAAATAACCATTGGGGTTCAAATTGTGATGGTCATGTGGATGTTAAAGTCAGTCACATGAATGTCAAAAATGATCATGTGAGCATCAAATTTGGGCCTCATAAATTATATGTTTGAGTTCAAATGGATTCAAATCTAAGGGGATGCATTATTTCATATTTTGGGGATCTAATGGTGTGAAAAAGGTAAAGAATTCAATACACCAAGTCAATATCATTAGCCAGTTAGCGATGTCGGCCTAGGAGCTTTTATATTGGGAATCAAAGAAATAATTTTAGACAAGGCAAAGTAAATACATGGGACCAGAGTTTGAGAATGACTTGGGATAAACTATAATGGACATTGGAGGATTGGGTATCACCATTGAACCTCTTTAGAGGTAAAATATGTCCCTAGAAAGCCTAGTGCAGACCAAAGGTTGATGACTGAGTGTCAAAAAAGGACCAGGCATCGAGCATGATTTGAATCTATATATTGAAACTATGGGAAAACCAATAAATAAGATTGGTTTTATATATATATATATAGGTAGACTCAAGTTTAGGTTCTAAAGTAAAGGTAGAATAGGTATTTTTAGTCTCCTAAGGTAGATCAAGTATCACTCTATGAGTTGTAAGATATGAGGTTTCTATCCTCATAAGTAGATCAAGTAGAAAGTGATGTAGAGTCCCAAGAAGGAGACCTAGTGGTTAGATAAAGATCATGGAGAATTCAATTATTTTATATATATTTTAAAGTTTGTTCCTTCATGATAATATCATGACTCAACATCCTCAGATTAATGCTAATCCATCAAGAGTAGCTAGACCTCATTGAATGTTTTATGCTTGCACAACTCCCTCCATCCCCTTCCCTTTTTATAAATATAGGATCCTAATCCTTGAACACAAGTCAATCCCTTTCTTGAGCATGAATATACTCGACCAAGATTTATCTTTGTAACCTCTTTAAATGAATAAAATATTGTTTTCATATTTCATCATATTAGTCTAGTGTGTTTATACCATATTGATTTGTATGTGGTAGAAGCTTCTCCCTTGTCACGTCTTGATCTCATGTAGATAGTAGTTTATCTTATTGTGTATATCATGTTTAGTTTTTAATGTCATTTTATTAAAGCTAACAAGTTGATACATTGACTAGTTAAGTGCCTTTAATCAGGCCTTTCCATCCCTTTCCTTAGGTTTTGATCACTTGGTGAATCTCTGTATGAAATACTCATGCATAATAGACATTTAGAGTTGTAAATCCAATTTTTTTCTTGTCTTAATAGTTTTTTTAGAAGTTCAAAAAGAGTGTATGAATGATCAAATAATTGGTACATCACTTCATTTACATGTTTTCATGAATTGTTACTCATTTCTCTATCCCTTTTCTTAGTCAAAGTTTAGTTTAGGTGATATATCCAAAAGGAAGCCAGCCTTCTACAAAGGTTTGACCTAATCTTAGGTGACCCAAAGCCTAAGGTCATTCTCATGTTGGACTAAATTTGAGCAAGAGGACTTGAACAATCCTTTCTCATTTAGAGTGCAATCTATGACACCAATAGTTTTGACATGTTTGGTAGGACTCATTAGAGCTGGTCTTGGTGAAATTATAGTTGCAACAGTGTTCTTCATGAAGAATTTGGTGATCCCAATCTCAAGTAATTATTTCTAAAATCCCAAGCAGTTTCCAAGTAAGTCTATTTTTATTGCACTATTCTGATGTTATTTTCATGGTTGTGTATGAATAAAATCCCTATGAAATACCTCCTTATCATGAATTATACCAGTCTTGTCATGATTCATATGAGCCTTGTTATAAGCCTAATCGGCCTTACTATGAGTTTTATCAAATCTATGATGAGCCTTATCAAGTTTCCCATTATCCTTATTGTCAAGAGCATGACTCTTACCTTCCTTATGAACCATATCAATTTTATGACCAAATTTCACCTTTCTCATATGGATATGATGTTTCACATGAGAATCCTTATCTACAAAAAATGATGGATGAGATAGAGCTCAAAATACTAGCATATACAAGAAAAGTTTGCTCAAACTCTCAGTATGAAGAAGTGAATGGTCTATTTCAAAATGTGCCTAATGATCCAGAGGAGAGGAATGAGTTTTGTAATTTTGTATTAGAGAATATGGAGGCTTGGGAGAGGTATAAAATTGAGTTGAACTAGTTGTCCCAAGATGATTTTTATGTTTTTTATTCTCATGAAGTTCTTAACCATGCTCAATATGTGCCAAGAGAACTTATTAGTTGGAGTCAAGAGACTATTCAAGATCCTATTCAAAATACTAAACATTATTGTAGTTCCCCTTCTTCACCACTCATACCTCAAGCTCAAGTTGTCCATGAGAACAAAGAGATTTCAAACTTTGATGAAGTGATGGAAAAATGGAAGGAGAAAAATGTAGAGGTTTTCAATATTTTCTCTTTCCCTCCTCTCCAAAACTCCCTAAATAATTCCATTATTCTCAATATCAAAAAATATGATCATGATCACCCTTCCATGATTCATATTGCCTCTCAAACCAAATAATTTCATCACCCTCTCACCATTTCCCTTCTTCAGGAGGAACCTATTCTATGGTAAATAGAGAAAGAGGTTACAAATGCAAATCAAGTTTGTGGAGAATGTGAATAAGATGCTTCAAGTGTGTACGATGAAGAGATACTAATTGATAATTTACTTGAGGTACAAGTCAAGAATGAGGTTGTAACTGATCTTAAAGAATTTATCTAGGTATACAAGAGAAGTTAGGTCTTGTTATGGAAGAACTCCATGAAGAATTGTTACTAGTTGAAGTCATGACTAAATTTGAGATGTCTCCACATGAGAAAGATGAAGATACCTTTTAAAATAATATTATCCATATTGATCAAAGCGAGGAACACAAATATGATTGTCATCTATACTTTGAATCTTGGCAAGAGATTGAAGATATTTGTAAGGATATGTTGCCCATTGGAGAGCATGTTATTGATAAGATTGATCAAGAGTCACCTATTCAAGAACATGATACAGATTAGGTTGACTATTTAAAGCTCCTTGAACAGCATAATGAACTCACAGTAGATGATAATAAATATTAGGTCACTTAAGGATAATCCATAGATGAAATATCACTAGACAAGGTTGTAGTTGACAAGCAGTATGAAAAAAATCCTGAAGTGCAAGATGAGTTCATTTTTGTTGGTGACTGGTTTGGTATTGATGATTCATTTGAGGAGATGATAAGAGTATTTGTAGTCAAGAAGAGTCACTCATCAAAGTTTATGTTCAATAAATACCCTTATTTTCAACTTGTATCATCTCTTAGAATGAGTGAGTTCATAAATTTCCCTTTTGATCCAAGTGGATAATGTTTTGTCTTGGTTGGTTAGACTAGTTTACTTCTATTTTGCCTCAAATAAGTGCTTTGTTTCCACAAATTATTTGTTTAGTTATATTGAATATTTTTTTCCTTCCTTATTTTGGTGGAATATGTTTTCCTTTTCAGTCAAAGAGGTTTCTTGAAGTCATTTGTTATCATTTCAAAGGTCATGTAAATAGTCTAGTGTTCAAGCATAGCAGGCATGTTACCTAGTTGAGTTGCCAAAGATGTTGACCAAATTTGGCCCACATAAGGATATTTTATCTATAAATGGTTTGATTATATGAATACATATTTTGGATGGATTGAGTGGTCCAATGGTGGAAACAGAAGATCCTTAACAAAGCTTAGAATGCAACTTGTTAATTTTGAGAAATAGGTCTCAAGAAAATGAAGGATCCAAGTAGGTCTTATGGTGTTCATAGAATTAAGGAGCATGGGAAAGTTTTATAAGGCCTCAAAAATTCATTCAAGCCTAGGAAATTCAAGCAACAATTTAGGAACAAATCTAGAGAAGTCAGAGCATCATCAAGATGTCATGTAGAAGTGGATGAGTCGATTGAGTTGTGTATTTTGTAAGTTTACTTAGAATTTTTTTTTGATTCCATGAACATCTCCTAAAAATTTGGTGCCTTCATGATTTTTATAACTTAAGATGCAAACCTTTAAAGTTGAACAAATAGTGTGATGATCATGCGGATGTCAAATGATAAGCGTGTGGGCATCAAAATAAAGCTCAATAATTAAATCATTAGGGTTTGAATTATGATGATATTATAGATGTTAATGATGGGCTCATGAACGTTAATTATGGGATTATATACATCAATTTTAATACATGATAAATAATCATTGGGGTTAAAATTATGATGGTCATGCAGACGTCAAAGACGGTCACGTAAACATCAAAGATAACTACATGAGCCTAATTTTTGGGCCTCATAAATTAGCTACTTGAGTTCAAATGGATACAGATATAAAGGGATGGATTTATTCATACCATGGGGATCTAACAGTGTAAAAAAGGTCAAATATTCAATAGGCCAAGCTAATTATCAATAGCCAAGGAGCAAAGTTGATCGAGGATCTTTTCTATTGAGAATCAAAGAAGCATTTTTTGATGGGGCAAAGTAAATACATAGGACTAGAGTATGAGCATGACCCAATATGAACCAAAATGGACATTTTAGGATTGGGTATCACCATTGAATCTTTATAGAGGTAATAGGTTCATTAAAGGCCTAGTGCACACTAAATTTTTGTAACTGAGTGTTGAAAAAGGACCAGGCATTGAACAAGATTTGCATCTATATATTGAAACTATGGGAAAAATAATAAATAGGATTAGTTTTTAATCTATAGTGAGACCCAAGTTTAGGTTCCAAATTAAAGGTAGAATATGCACTTGTAACTACCTAAGGAGATCAAGCATGGCTTTATCAGTTTCAAAATATGAAGATTTTGTCCTCATAAGCAGATCAAGTAGAAAGTGGTGGAGTCCCAAGAAGGAGACCTGGTGGTCAGATAAATATCATGGAACATTCAATTATTTTATATATATTTTAAATTTTGTTCCTTCTTGATAAGATCATGACTTAGCATCCTTGGATTAACATTAATCCATTGAGAGTAGTTGGACCTCATTCAATTTCGTTTGCTTGCACAACTCCTTCTCTCTCCTTCCCTTTTCTATAAATAGGATCCTAAGCCTTGAATGCATGTGAATCCATTTCTTGAGCATGACTAAACTCTACCAATATTGATATTTTTAACCTCTTAAAATGAATAAAGGACTATATTCACAATTTATCATATTAGTCTAGTGTATTAAGGTCAGATTGATTTACATATGTGGTAGAAGCTACTCCTTTGTTAAGTCCTCATCTCACCTAGATAGAAATTTATCTTATTATGTAGGTCAATTTTAATTTTTAATGTCACTTTACTAAATCTAACAAGTGGATACATTGACTAGTTAAGTGCCTTTAATTAGGCCTTTCCATTACTTCCCTCATGTTTTGATCACTTGGTGAACCTTTGCATGAAATAATAATGCATAATAGACATTTGGAGCTATAGATTAATTCTTTTTCTTATCTCATTAGTGTTTTTATAAGTTCAAAAATATTAGATGAATGATCAAATTACTGGTGCATCACCTCCTTTACATGTTTTCATGCATTGTTACCCATTTCTCTATCCCTTTTCCTAGACAAAATTTAGTTTAGGTGATAGATCCAGAAGGAATTTAGCCTTCTCTAGAGGTTTGACCCAATCTTAAGCAATCCATAACCTAGGTTCATTCCCATGTTAGACTAGATTTGAGCAAGAGGACTTGGACAATTCCCTTCTCAGCTATGGTGCAATCTAGGACACCAACAGTTACCTTTTGCATTTCTTATGCTATTACTTATATGTGTTAACATGATTGATATTCAGTTTAATCCTATCTAAATTAATTTAAATTCTCTACAAATATTAAGAAACTTGGGTTAATTTGCATTCTTAACCTTCGCATGATAATTTATCTCTATCATGCTTCTATTAAATTATGAATTCTCTACACTATCCTTTGAAGTCTAATAAAACTTAGCTATACTCATCATTAACATGTTCTATTGTACCAAGAAACTATGCTAAAATTGGTATGATGAGCATGGAAACACTCCTTTTAGAGGCAATTATGCTAAGATGGTTATCAAGGTAGTGAGATATTGAAACATGGTTAGATCAAAAAGTATGGAACTTCATAAAAATAATCTAAAAGGACTGGTCTTACCATACTTGAAATTATTTAGGAGCATATCTATGAAGAAATATATGAATTTTTTTGGTGCAAACTACTCAAATTACTAACCAATTGATTGAAAATACTGGAATATTATTCTTTCAATCCTAGAACAAAATAAATAATCACTTGGAATGAAGAGAAAATAGACTAGTTGTTGAAACTAGAAATTGATTAGATGAGAGTGATAGACTATTGGGCCACCACCACCATAGATGTATACATCACTAAATTAATAGTACAAGGATATATATCATTTGAAGTTACATAATAGTGATTTTTTTGAGTAATTAGAGAAATTTTTTTTTAGTGACTACCTCTCTTGTTAAAGATGTTTGTTGTGTATAAGGCCATGGTTCCTACTCCAACCAATATGGAGTAGTCGCTTCAGGAATATGACGATGTGTGCACATGATAGTGAATGATGGATAGATGAGTAAGTAGAGAATGAACCTAAATCTAGAATGGATACATGAGGGAAGAATATTCATAATAAAAGTCTAGAGTTAGCATGATAATTGCAACAATAGAATAGATAAAATCACCAAAAGAATACCCAAATAGATATGAGTAGAGGTAAGAGTAGTAGTAGATTAGATGATGAACGAATGAAAATATGTGATAAGTGAAAGGATGAATGAAAGATGAAGAAAGAGTATGACGAATTCCAATAGATAGAGCAAGATGATGAAGAATGAGATGAAGATGAGAAGTGTAAAGATGATGATGAGAGTAGTTTAGGAGTAGTATAGATAGAAGATAGAAGTAGTGCATAACTAAAAGAAAGGGTATTATCAGAAGAAGATGAATTATGAAAATAAACAAAGAACATTCATAGGTTAATCATAGGTTCAAGTGAAATAGAAGAAGTTACTAGAAATGACTACACATCAGAAGTGTACATGTCACCATAACCCAATCTTTTATATTCTAGTAGAAGTTTTCAGCTAAGCAATCAGGAGGATAATAATTGAGAAAGACCATTTTCAGAGAATGTGAACTATTTGGGTAAAAAAATTCATACAAGATCAATTTGAAATCATTTTAAGGCCATAATATTAGTTTAAATTGAACAACAACAAGAAGGAAGCATGACCAAGCAAAGTACGTATGATAATTATTATGGTGCATAGAATAGTACATAGGTATGATTACTCAAAATGAAGATACCTATGATAATAGATGCATAGGATATTCCATCCACACTAGTCAATATGATGGATCATCCAAGAGGATTCCTAAACTTATCCATCTATGATGGGTCCATAGATCCTAAAAAGTACCTACTAACTTACAAAATGAAATGTCAAGCTAAGGGTGTCACTCATGAAAATTTTTAAAAGTGCCAATTAGTAGGGGCCCTAGATGGGAGAGAATTAGAGTTAATATACAAAATATAACTTAAATAACCAAGTCTAAAATATGTTTAGAATTGGCTCATCATAGAATTTAATATTTAGAAATGCACCAATCAGACTATACAGGACCAGAAGGAAATAAGGCAAAAGTCTGGAGAATCAGTCTATGACTATTATCATAGATTCTTTAATGTGATGAATAAGGTAGAATTTTAACTAATAGATAAATTATACAAATCAACATGGTTCATTGAAGGAGTAAAAACCAAGATCTAGTTTGCCACTATGCAAACTCAATATGATTAAAAAATGAAATTACAGAGCTACTACACTGTGCATAGAATAGACTGAGGATTATGGAGAAGCTCATGTTGTTAATTATAAAATTGAAAACACAATATAGGATTTCATGAAAATAATGAAGAAATACCACAAGGCAGATAAGCTTAAATTGAATCTATGGTGTACATAGTATGAAAAAGGACACCACTAAAATGATTATCCTAAAATCAAGATAGAATTTTTCAAACTCTACCAAGTAGTAAGACATGCCACGACACAATGTCATCTTCTACATCAATATATCAATAATCCACAAAACCTATATTAAATTTTTTTTAAGTCGACTAACTATGATGAAAATAATTATAGGGCCTTATAAGATCTAAAGGAAGGTATCACTAAAAATATATTCACCATCACTACATAACAAATGTCTTTAGTGAAGCTGGTGATCCCAAGCCAAGAGGTAGATATGGGTTATCTGACCTAGATGGGTCCGCAATGGATTCTAATTTATCCATAGTATCAATCTCAAGGTTTGGCTAGATGGACTCCTTTGCCAAGCTGGACACCTCCATCCCCTTAGTATCAGCATGCAACACCCTGAAACTCATCTATAATGCAATAGTAACAAACAAGTTGGGCTCTACTACTTATGCAATAATAATTCAAGATTGAAGATAATAATCAGTAGTACTAGCATTATAATACTACACAACCATAAGGAGGATATTGAGGTGGATATCAGTCCAATAAAGCATGAGGTTGAGGTAGTTATAGAGGAGGATACCAAGGTGGTAGATTAAATAACTATTGGTGTCCTCCCATACAATGTTACCTATATGGAGAATACAATCATGTCCAATATAATTTACTGATGAATCCACAAAGACAATCATATTGTGCATATTATAGAGTATCTGATCAACATGATATAGAAGATTATCCTATTCTAGAGAAGTAGATAAAGGACAAAGTCATCTAAAATGTGAATATGGTAAGTGTGGAGCCTAAATAAAATGTGTTTTTGAATGATATTACATGACAACATGTAGACTAAGGTTTGCCTCCACTTGAGATGCCTCAAAATTAGGGCATCAAAAAAGTTAAATAGGATAAATAGTTTGATCCAACCACAAAAAACCTCATGTACGAAGCTTATATCTATTGAAAAAAAATCAACATCAAGATACTACTTATGATGATGTTACAACAATAAACATGCAAATGTATGACCAAATATGTACATTATATGACAAGATGGAGTTATCACTGCACTCAAAGATTTCTTGAAACTTTTGAGTACTATGTGCAATGAAGATATTTCATAGAACATCACAAACCTACTACATAATCTCTTAGAGTGTGCATAGCATGTCCAACAAAAGATTAAAAAAATTGGTTTGGCATGTCAAGACGAAGAAGCCCTAAGATTTTGATGCATGGATTGATACTGAGGTTGCTAGTTATGAGATCATGAATGTTGTTTTTGATTTTGGTAGCATAATTAATATGATTCCTCGATCTACATAGGAATCTATTGGATGATCGACTATAAGATAAAGCTTGATAGCTTAAGTTTATTTGATTACAAGAAACTTGAGCCCATTGATAGATTGGAAGATGTTAAGATCAAAGTCACAAACTTGTCTCTACAAGGTGATTTTGAGTTTATTGACATGAAGACTGCATCGACACATTACCTTACACTGATAAGTAAAAAATGGGATTATGATGGTCAAATGAATATCAATACAATGCATAATAATATTGAGGCACATCAAGTTGATAAATTTGTTATCATTCCTCTCAACATAACATACAAACCTTAAATAATTCTAGCTAAGCTAGACTCTCCATATGTTTTGCAAGAAACTAGTTGGATGAAGGTGAATTATGAGGAAAATATAAAATCTCTATGCACAATTGAATGCAACTTCTTGTATCAACATAAAAAACCATAAGTATAATTTCTACTCATTAAATAACTCAAGACATCAAAATAATGAAGGCCCAAACTAGTAGCTACATAGTTGGTGGTCAATTAGCTTGTCATTGAATAATGTGCCTCTATGTCTACAAAATATCCTACTTAGTTCAAATTTGATTTCCTTTATAAAGATGATGATCACATGCAAGACTACATAGAGCTTATAAGGTAAGGAACTTTGCCATGGTAAGTAGCTTCATCTATCAATGGTGACTTAGATACCCACCTCTTCAATTGGGCCTGAGGTGATCATGAAATTTGATCGATGTGAATGATATTTATACATAAAGGATAATTGTCTATATACTATGCAAATAAAGACCTCAATAATTTCATTTTACACTTGCAAGCTTATATACCAACTATCAGTTAGTGGGTTAGTGCTCTAAATTATGCCTTGAAGGGAGTTGTTATGACATGGTGGGCAACTCATCGAGATGATCAACTTGAGTGGGATGATGCCTACAAGCTCATGATCATCATATTCCAGCTACCATAGTTCATTCATACCAATTGGCCATTATTTTAGTAAGGTGAGTGCCCTAAAATTCATATACATAAATGTGTTAAAGTTTGGAATGAGGAACGTGTGACATCAAAGTATTGACTTCACATATTCCACTATACACTTGCTCCACTACCAAAAACTTGGTACATGCACCAAGAACATAGAAGGGAGACCAAACATTAGGCACAAGTGTAGAATGATTCTATATAGACCTTTGTGTTTGAAGATGAAAATACTCTAGTCCACAATGCACTACAGAAACTCAAATATTTTTTATGCCATGGGTGTGCAGAATAATTGAGTACCACAACAAAACATATTGTGTAGAAATAAATAGCCTCTAATCTTATCTCAACACTACAAAGGTATAAGGTTTCTAAGAATGAAGAGCAATCTCTGATGCAACCATGCCACTACATCCAAGACAAGGTAGAAGACATTGTGGATTCCTATTTTGATAGTGATTTAGATTTGAATGATTTATTTAAACCAAAGTGACATGTTGAACCACTCAAGGACACTATCATAACACTAACTGAAGAAGATAACTTGTGTAGAATTCAAATTCCTAAAAAAAAGGGCAAAGGAGGATACAAGAATTTTTTAATGAAGAAAAATGTAATATATATCATTATACAATCAAGAAGCATATCACTAACATTAGAACTGAGGAGGTTCCAAAACTGGAAAGCTTAGGTGACTACTGGATGGAAACTAAAATTTCAAAAGCTCTACAACTTTTGAGAGATTACAAAGAAATATTTCTTACCAAATTCTTAGAAGTTTGAGGAGTCAACTCATCCTTTGGTGATATGCACATTAAATTGAAAGAGTATGCACAACTGATCAAGAAGTGGTCATATAAGCTTTATCCAAATATGAAGATGAAAGTAAAGGATGAATTGGATAGAATGTAGGATGCATGGATAATCTATCCAATATAAAAATCTGATTGGGTAATCCCCATGATAGTTCAACCTAAACAAGAAAAAATCCAATTATGTGGGGACTATTTATTTTTAATGATGCCTATGTAAATGATACATTTCTAACACCATTTATAGATAAATTTTTGTAGTTTATCGTAGGACATGAGGTATATTCTTTCACAAATGGTTTCAGTAGATATCATCATATCCTGATCATAGAATAGGATCAAGCCAAAAAAAAATTTACAATAGAATGGGGTTATTTTGCATACAAGGTCATGCCTTTTGGCCTTAATAATGCACCTATGATGTTCTCTCCAACAATGGTTATAACATTCAAGGATTTTTTTTATGACTTCCTAAAAGTTTATCTAGATGATTGGGCAATCTTCTCCTTATTCAAAGAACATTTGTCTAAGATGCATCTAATGTTAGAATTATGTCAAGCTCTATGCATCACTTTGAATTTGAAGAAATGTTTATTCTTTACACCCTTTGGTGTTTTGTTTGGACATGTAGCATGTAGTGAAGGTATTCTATTAGATCAAGAAAAAACCATAGTAATATTGAGTATGCCTCCACCTGTTAGCACCATTGAAGTGAACTCTTGTCTAGGGCATATAAGTTATTATCATAATTTCATCAAAGGGTACACAACTATTTCATCTCCATTATAATCCTTACTACATAAGAATGCAAATTTTTTCTAGGCATTAGAATTCCAAGCAACTTTAATTAAACTAAAATAGTGACTAGTTACTGCACCCATTCTTATCTTTCTAAACTGGAGCAAGCCTTTTCACATACATGTGGATGTTTTGGGTATCATAGTTGGT
The DNA here is from genome assembly GCA_037957365.1 of Torreya grandis. Lineage (NCBI taxonomy): Eukaryota > Viridiplantae > Streptophyta > Pinopsida > Cupressales > Taxaceae > Torreya > Torreya grandis. The sequence continues at coordinate 127,760 of JARHVA010010208.1, forward strand.
TTTGTTCTTGTATAGCTTGAAGATGGTGCATTGGATCATCCTATTCATTGTACTAGTCATAAACTATTTGATGTAGAGAAAAACTATACAACCATAAAATGAGAAGCATTGGCCATTACATTTGCACTTCACACATTTTGGCACTATTTGATTGTGACACCATTTAAAGTCTTCACTAATGATCAATCCATATGATATTTTTTCAATAATCTGATTCTAGGAGGATTTATCTCTCAATGGTTGATGTTGTTCCAGGAGTTTCAATTTTGTATAAATGTCAAGCCAGGAAGAGAGAATATAGGACCAAACCATCTCAACTACATACCAGATTGAGAAGAGATAGAATAATTACAAAAATAATCTCTTGATGCACATATTTTTCATGTCTCTATGATTCCTAAAATTTTGTAAGCCATTAGCAACTTCCTTGAGCTAGGAATCTTCCCTACACACTTTCAAGAGCAAGGCAAAAAGAAATTTATGACTACAACACTACCATATACCTGCATAGGGTTGTTATAGAACATGAATGACCTAAAGTCTTGGATGAATCTCATCAAGGATCCATAAGAAGTCATTTTATAAGAGAATCCACAACTATAAATTTACTACAAAGTAGATTATGGTGGCCAAATTTATTCTAGGATGCACACAGAGTTACACAACATTGAGATGAATGTCAATGCATGGGTAAACCACTCTAGAAAGATGAGATGCCTTTACAACCTATATTATCTAAGAAGCCTTTTGAATAATAGGGCATTGATTTTGTTGGAATGATCAATCCACTAAGAAATCATAGTAAAGCAAGGTACATCATTACTGTGATTGATTATTTTACTAAGTGGGTTGAAGTTGTTGTAACACCTAGTAGCGGTGCAAAGGATACAATAAATTTTCTATATGAAAATATCATTACAAGGTTTGGATGCTAGATTCAATTATTAAATGATATATGAGCACACTTTCTAAATAATACCATCAAAGAGCTGATTGAATAATTTAGCATCTCTCATCACAAAAGCACTACATATAATCCCCAGGCTAATGGCCAAGCTTACACATCCAATAAAGTACTGGGTAAAATAATACAAAAAATTATGATGTCAATCTAGATTACTAGAAATATCTCATTAATATAAGAATATCACACACATTATAGAAGGGCTATAGGATATACACCATTCCAATTGGTGTATGGTCTGGAAGCAGTCATGTCAATGGAATATTTAGTACTTAGCCAATGGATTGCCATGGTTGTGTGACTCAAAGATCTGGAGTCTATTACTAACAAGCTCCTTAAACTAAATTAGATGTATGAGTTTAAACATAGAGAATCTTGATGTAGGAAGTGCACAAGCAAAGCCAGAAAGCATGGCATGATAAGAACTTAACCACAAAGAATTTCACAAAGATCAACTAGTCTTATTATATGACAACTAGTTCAGAGCATTCCTAGGGAAGCTACAGATATAATTAAAATGGAATTAAATTACACATGAACTAAAATAGCAAGGAACCATGTTACCAATATGGGTAAATGGCTATAAGATTAAGCCCTACTACCAATATGTCTATTGATCTCATTCTGAAAGTTGAGTGGGTACTGAGTAGCACCATGTAGATTAGAATTTTTCTAGTTTGTATGTTTTGTGTGTGTTTATTTTCTATTTTGCTTTGTTTGTAGATGATATCAACAACATTTTTGAATTGTAAAAAACAAACATCACGTGCACTAAATGTGCACAAGAGGATTCACATGTGCCACTAAAAAGTAAAAAGGAGCGACTAAAGAATATTATGTCCAAGAAAGATGTTGAAATATCCCATCAACAATAATTCCATCAGATAATGATCATCCACTAGAATTAAATTCATGAGCTAAGGGTCGATTGACATGATCTTCAATAAATTGATGGATTGTCAACATCAACTGCTCATACCCCTCATATGGACACCAAAGATCATAACGGTGTAACTCCACACATGTGATAATGACTAACTACTTTAATGGCTAGGTTGGATATATATTTTCCATATCTATGATTAAATTCAAGATGATTAGATAATTAAGCATAGCCTAGATGTGGAAGTCAAGAGGTGCCAAATCTATAAAAACCAAGTTTGAATAACAAATCAGTATTTCATCCTTGAGCATATTTTTCCTGAGATGTAACTATCAAAGAGTCGAGTCAGTGTATTTTTATAGAGGATATATATAATTCCAATTTCACCATCTCACACAGCCATGGATACTTCACAACTAATCAAGGATTTTACGGATGTGTAAAAAGAATCCATGGGCATCAATATGGTGATTTGAAAAACTAAGTATAGTGACCAAGATCCATTTGATTACCTTCTCCAAACTAAGTAGAAGCTCTTCCACCCCAATCTTGTTCATACTACACAACCACTCACCCTCATAACTCACCATTAGTTCCAAAACATAGACATTGATCTCCTATTGAGATTTCCCATATTTGGTAAGTTGGGAGAGATCATTCAAGTATTGATTAGGTGATATAGTGAGGGCACAATATATTTGGGTCCAGATGAGACTATGGTAATCAACACACAATCCATGGTCAGAGCTTTGGTCATGTCTACACGAGTAGACTCATTGTTTCCCTGTAAGACAAATATGCCTCCCATCTTTTAAGAAGTTTAGAATCTATATGTGCGGGACAACAAAGGGATTTATATTGATAAAATAATAGATGAACTAGAGTGTATTCATGTTTAGTGCATCATCAAAAGATTTTAGAAGATGACTAAGTCTACCAAGTAAATACCTAAGGGAGTTTTGGACATCAACCAATGAATGATCCATATAAATGAGAAATTCAATTGGCCCAAGTATTTTGTGTATGAGTTACTCATAATCATTAAGAAGTTCTACACATCTCCTAGGTAGACATTTTAGTACCAGTTCCTCATTTTCCTACTTTGCTTCACGTAGTGAAAGTCACCAAAGGGAAAAGTACATCTAAACATAGACTACTAGCTGACACAATAATTTTGAAATCTCACTTAGACACAGGATCATGAATCTCTCATACATGTGGGCAAGTTCAATTTTTTATGGGAGGAGTGCATGGACATTATTTCCATATATATTTGAGTGATACCCAATATCTTGTAAGACTTAGGTCAATACGCCATAGTCACTCTACTACGTAAAGGAGTCTTTATCATAATCCATGAGTTGTCATGCTCGCCATTCAAGGAACTCACCTTCTTCATCATAATGGATAGGGTGTAGGTTAAAGTAGCTCAACAAGAAAAGTACGTAGCAACTCATGCAACTCCTTTATAATTTATACCACCTAGCATAGATATTCCTACTGCATAACAACCAGAGACAACATCTATTTTATAGCATTAGAAGGGGAAGTGCAAATCAGATAATCATATGATATCCCTTCCCTCAAAGCAAATAACACATATCATTGTGACCTAGAAGTATGATCCAAAGGTGTATAGATATCTAGCTCCTTTGATCCCATTTAGATTGGCACTGATGAAAAGAAGGTCTACCAAGTCATGATGGCTAACATGGTTGGAGATTATTATGAGGAAGAAGAAAAAAATCTTCTTTTGGAAGGTGGTACACACAATAAAAGTTCATAAGTAGGTTTCTTGAGAGCTATGGGTGGAACTCTCAGCTTGTCCATCATCCAACATTATTGACACATTCTGAGAAAAATTAGAGAAACTCCATCACAGAATGTACTTCTTCCAACCTTCACTGCTCTAACATTCACACCTGATGTCATATTTTCACTCCTAATAGAGAGCCCACCTAAGCAACTTATGCATAGGCCCAAAATATGACAAGAAGCAAGAGTCTCCCCTATCTTGGAAGAGTACATGTTTGGTTGACCAACTATTGTATAAGAAGCACAATATGCTCCTGAATCTTCTATACCACCACCCCACTATAGACTAGTCACAATTGGTAGGAGGAAGGCACAAGTTCCAAGTTTAGAGGTGTGACTAGATGATTCACCACCATCACCATATGCTCAAGATGTTAATGAGCTTAAAAAAAAGTAGCCAAACATAGAGGAACAATATGCTACTAGGGAAGAAGCTACTTGTGTAGTCGAACATAGGTTCAGGAAGGAGGAAAAGAAGATAAAGAAATAAGAAGTGCAGAAACCACATGCAACATAGAAATCCAAAGAAGTTGAGGCCACATAAAGGGCCAATAAAGTAGAAGTAGACATTTAGAGGGCCAAATAGGCTTAATAAGAAATTGATGCAACAAAGCAAGCATAAGAGGAGAGAGAAAATAAGGAAAAGAAAGAAGAAGAAGAAGAAGAAGAAGAAGAAGAAGAAGAAGAAGAAGAAGAAGAAGAAGAAGAAGAAAAGAAGAAACAAGACATAGTATTCTAGGCACAATGATGGGTAAAGGAAGTTGTTAAAAATAATAACGAAGAGGATGATGAATCCCTACAATAATAATAGGCACAAGTAAAAGCCCAGGCACAAGCCCAAGACATGCAAGAATAAGAGAAGAAGAAGAGAGAAGAATAGAGGAAGAATAAGAGAAAAAGAACAAAGAGGAATAAGATAAGATAAGGAATAAAGAGAAAGAGGAAGAAGAAGAAAATAAAAAGATGAAAGAGGAAGAGATGATAAAGAAATAAGAAGAGGATGAGAAAAAGAAGGAAGATTCCAAGAAGAAGAAATATAAGGAAGAGGAGGAGGCCAAATAGAAAATGGATGAAGACACTGTGTAACAAAGTAAGTTGGCAATATAGGCCACATCATAGCAGCAAGCACCACCCATAACATAGGAAAGGTCCTAGTTTCCATAGCTACCACTAGGAAGTGTTTAGATTTGAGATGTTCCCTCCATATTTTTTTGATGCACTACCTTCTCTCTCCCACTAGCCACCATGCCATGCTCAAATATTATAGCATCTACTTATACATTGGCCATTCTTATAGTCAAATATTATAGCATCTACCTTTTCATGAGTCCATCACATAAAAGGTTGCCTCCTCATAGCAAGAACATGATGAGACAAAGGAAAAGAATGTAGAGCTCATGGGTCATCTTCATGAAGTGATTAGGATGATAAAATACACTTACCTAGGCTTGGTCTTTTGAGTCATCAGGTACCAAGTGATGTCAGACTACAACAAGCTCAAGACCTTAGTCTCGAAGCTCACAAAAGATTGGTGTGTAGCTTATCAACTTCATATAATTAGCACTCTAGGATACAATCTGAAGATTGATGCCACAACTTGGATTAATCTAATGGAGGATTATCAAAACATGATTAACATTACATCCCTTCAAGCCCATCATGTCACACGTAGAATTATGAAATAAAAGCAACAATTTGATAATTATCTTTCTAGCTCTAGCACAGACTTCAATGTAACCACAATAGCTAGGAAAACAATGCATAGTTAGATTGCATCAGTGAATGAAACTAACCTTACTCTCTATCAATCATTCAATTTTAGGGACAATGTACATGATTGAATCCTCAGATGGTAGCATGACCTACAATGCAGTGCATTTGGAGGTCTCTAGGCAAAGCACCACATAGAAAAGTTAAAGAAGATAAGCACCAAAATTCAAATAAAGGTTAGTAATAATGAGGTTGACATGAGTACCAATGAGGATTTGGACCTAAAAGAACTCATTAGATTTTACACATCAATGTACGTACTAATATATATGGTCTAGGAAGTGATGCTCGACTAGCACACATTCAAAATTGATCTAGTTTTATTTTACAGCGAGGGGTCCCAAATTCTTGACATTTTGGTTTACAAGCTACCATCCAAGCTCCAATAATAAATTGCATAGGTAATGACTACTAGGTTTGGGGCCAAGGATCCTATTGGCCAATCTTCTTCCTTAGTAATGCCATCCCCTTCTAGTTAAGTGTTGTGTAATGCATAAATTTTGTAAAATTTTGAACACATTCTTTTTGTATTGGATGATTAGAAAGACAAGCAAGGCTAAGAAGGCTGAAAACCCACAAAGGGCATCCACCTAGTTATGCCAGCCTATTGAAAACCTGAAAGGGTGGTAGGTTGGTATGCTACTTAGTTGAAAACCCAAAAGAGTGACTACGTAGTGTGTAAGAGGTGAAAACCAAAAATGGTGCCTTGAGTGATTACTATGACTCTTACTAGTCTACCCAATTTTTTAGCTTATGCCCTCAGTAGACAATCAAATGAACCTATGACATTGTCAAGGATGAGACAACATTTTAATTCTAAGAAAGTGTTGGGAGAAGAAAATGGATAAGTAAAGCTACGCAGGATATTCTTCTGGTATTTTTGCATTATGTATGAAATTGATAGCTATATGTATTTTTTCATATCCTCCAAGATTTGTAAGAAGATAGAAGATGAACAGTCCTCTTTTTTGGTGCCAATGTATGAGAAGAATGTGAATAGTTAGGAATTACAAATGATAATAAATATGTATGCTTGTATGAACAAGATGATGAACCTTTGTGAGATCAATATAGACTTTTTAGTTATTGTCACCTCTTGTATTTATTATTCTATTCCTTGTATACATTAACATGATTGATGTTTGGTTCAATCCTATCTAAAGTAATCCATATGATCTAAAAATATTAAGAAACTTTGGTTAATCTACATTCCTACTCTTCACACAATAATTTATCTCTATCATTCTTCTGTTAAATTATGACTTCTTTGCATTATCTTATGCAGCCTAATAAAACTTATCTATCCTCATCCTTAGCATATTCTATTATATAGGAACCTCTAATAAGAAGTTTTATATTTAGATTGTCAATCTAGTTTATACATCAATTTATGACTTGTGGTTCTTTCGATGTATTTTCCTACTTGGGAGTGTTGTCAACACCCTTGCTAGAAAGCATATTAAGGTAGGCATAATCTATTATGTTTTGGAGCATTGTATGCTTGTGATGTTAATTATCACCTTCTTAAGTGGCTAGAGTAGTTAATAATAATAGCACTATATTAAACTTAACTTGTGTGACCATGAATTTTTGCTAACTATTGTTGGTGTATTTAGTTCACTGAACCTATTTGTAGATAGTTTTAACATATTCTAGTTATTAATGGCCTTTATCAACATGACATTGGAAAACAAATTAGGATTTTTGGGTATAATATTCCATTATATTATGCTACATAAATGTTGCTATACCATATCAGTGTTGTAAAGGACACATGAAGGAAAGAATAAGGCCATTACTAGGCCTAATGTAATTATGAATGTGGTTGTCCAAGTGACATAAATAAGAATGCCATCAAGATTAGGCTGAGGAATTGCCACCCATCATGGGTGGAGAGGTTGTGAAGTTATGTTAATTTTTCAGTTAAACATATTCAAAGACTAAAGTTTTCTTGATTATTGATAGTTGTCAGGAAGACTCCACTTTAAAGAGGGGAGGATGTCATGAACCAACATTATGACCCCTTATAGATATTGGATTATATTTGTTTTAGCATATTTTATTAGCATTTGGACTAAAATTTTTTGATGTTGGTTCTATTCCAAATGTTTAGGATTAAAGATAACTTAGGTAATCATTGTGATATGTTATGTCATGGCGGGTGCTCATATTGGATGCATTATATGCTGATATGCATAGTACTTACATTGGATTCATTTTATATTATTATATGTATGTTTGTTTAGATTAGTTACATTGTTGTATTTTATTACTTTATCATGTTTCACTGAGGTTGATTGGCATTGATTACTCTTGTAGCTATTGGTTATGTCCACAAGGCATGATTGGGGGCACAGTCATCAGTATTGACTCTGGTCCCTTTACTGCTATAGATGTTTATACATGACTTATTATTTCATGTCTAATGATTCATTCTATATTATTATGATTTTATTGATATCAATCAGGTACTACTAATGTATTATTTGGTGGATGCAGGAACCAAGCCATGAGCTATGCTTGATAGTGGGTTTAGACATCTCAAGTATACTCATAGGTGATTGAGTAGTTGGAATGTCATTCTGATAGGTATAACATATCTATATAGTACTAAGCCACTATCATTATATTTATATGGTGTTATTACCTTTTGTCTTTTGTTGGTCTGACCTTATTTATGCATGTGTGTTTTATACGTGTTCTGTATTAAATTTAATGAACTTTGTTGTTGTTGTTGCTCTTGTCTATTACCAAGTTTGGTTATCCTCCCTGGGTGTCATGGACACTTAATTTTATTCTATAGGTGTGGCTTATCCTTTTAGCTTGGTTGTTTCACATTTGACTATGGTCTCTTAACCTCGAGAAACATCATTGGTAACCCCCCTTCATGGATTATCGACTTGCCAGGGGTTTGGATCGTTATTATGATTTTTATTATTATTATCTAAACAAATTTTACTGCTATTACTACTTTAATCAATTTATGGTTTTTGTTGGTTAACTATTTTAATGATTTGGTTATCAAATATTTATTTAATTATTTTTATTATTATTTAAAAAGGATTTTTATTGTTATTATATTTTTAATGAATTTATTATTTTATTAATACCAATTAAAGATCTTATTTTTATTATATCTAATAATCTAATTACGGATTTTGTTAACTTATTTTATTTTATAATTTTGTTGATAAATTATTTTAATGATCTTGTTATTTAATTATTTAATGATTTTATTATTTTATCAATTGACTTAAGAACTAATTAATCAAGGTTATTATTTTCTTTTAGGTATGGTGTTCTTTTGGGAAAAAAAAACATTATTTTATGATTTTTTTATATCTTGGAAAGAAAGCTTTTGGGAGTTGACTGGTGCCTGGGAAGACAACCATCACACTTTTTGCCTAGGGGGATGAATCTAGTGGAGAGAGGTAGAGATATGGTTCAGTTTCTTAGCATTGGGGATTTTTTTGGGAAAACATTGTTTTATGTATATATATTTATGTGTGTGTGTGTGTATATATATCTTCATTGCCTAATGGAAGAAGTTTGGGTCTCAACCCTGGTAACAAAAATGGATGGTTGGGCATGAAGGAAAGGAGGGGCTGAAACCCTATGCTATGCCTTCTATTTTTAGGGAGAACCAAAATAGAAATAGGGCATGGTGTTTTTATTTTTGGCTAGGGCATTGGCAATATGAGAGGAGAAAGGCATCTTTGGAATGCTTATGTTAGATTCAAATAGTAAATATATGAAGGAGACTATGTTTTCCCCTTTAATGCAAGATCATATATTGGCTCGATATTTTGTTTTGCCTTAGATTTTTATACTTTAGTTTGTTGGTTCAGATATCTTAGTAGTTGGGCGAAACCATATTTTGACCATGAAGTTCCATATTTAATTTTGTTTGTTTGGGTCTCTTATTACTCTACGTAGAATGGTAGGCTAGGCCAAAACCCCAGGGGAGGCAACATGAGAGAGAGAGAGAGAGAGAGAGAGAGAGAGAGAGAGAGAGAGAGAGAGAGAGAGAGAGAGAGAGAGAGAGAGAGAGAGAGAGAGAGAGAGAGAGAGAGAGAGAGAGAGAGAGAGAGAGAGAGAGAGAGAGAGAGAGAGAGAATTTAGTGGCTGTGAGGGAAGTGTACACCTAACTGGGTGGACTGATGGGCATAAGTAGCAAGCCACTACAAAATGGAAGCCATATCCCATTTTAGATACCTCAAACTAGCCACTATGGCTAGAACAAATTGAGTAATCCTTTTTGGATATTTTAATAATGGGATTATGGTATTCTACTTTATTTCCAATTTAAAACATAGTAGGATTTAAATGCCAAATTTATTTCAACCATTTTCTATTACTAGATGCCTTCTTTTGAATTAATGGCTATATTTTAACAAGTTCAAGAAAATTAAAAAAAATGTGGGTTTATATATTTGATTTGCACTATAATATATTTTTGATCATATGATTTTGAGGCTATATCTATCAAAAAGTGGGAGAAGTAGCCATTGGTTTTGAAAATTAATCATTTACTCTAAAATTCAAGATTACCCTATATACTTGTGTTGCCCATAAACTATCTTAACCAACATCTTAATCATTATTCTTGCTTGGTCTCTAGTATGGACTTGTTTTCTATTGTTGGTCTTATTTTTTATGGAACCCCTATTTATAATATTTGTCATATATCATATGTTAAGTGGATAGATTTATTTGAATCCTGACACCCTCCATTTATGTGATCATGTTTATGATCCTCTTATTTTCTATGCATATCTCCTTTTCAAATTTTAAGTTATGGTTTATAATAAAAACTGATTTACCCCTCCTAATTGTAAAACCCTATCACACTCCTTTGGTTGGAGTGGGTTTTCCCTCAAACCAATTGGGGTATTCCATTTTGGTTTAATGAGGTCATTTTATTACTTGGTTTCAAATTTGATGATTTAATTAAAGGAATTGATGTTGGCCATACATGGTCATTTCAAAGCCAACCCAAGTTTATTTTCTATTAATGAATGTTATACTTTACCTATTTTGACTTGATTGAGTTAATATAGCTATTGTGGGTTAGTTCCCTTGATTTTAATTATTTTATGCTCAGATAAGCCTCTTGGGCTAAGCATTGGACCTTGGTTAGACCTTCTAGTCTTGTGAATTGGATATAATAAATCATGATTTATGATGTAAATCATCTTCTATGAAGATTAAATGTATGCCTTGGGCACTACTCAGACCAACTGGTTCAGTTGAGTGTTATGGTTCTATGTTGATTGTTTTTCTTTTTTTCCCTTTGTGACTAGTTTTATAACTCTTTACTAGTGGCTCAGTATCTTTTACATACCTCATACCTTGCCTGAGTACGTAGTTGTCGAAACCCTCCACCAAGCTGATGGTTGGGGTGGTAAGAACCATTGGTGGTTTGGCTTATAAGGTTGGTTTTAACAGGTGTTCTCCTCACCATATTCATCCTCTTCCATTTATGCATATAGATTTTGTATGGTAGCTTATTTTTTATCCACGCTTGTTGATGTATGATGTTGGCATGCTAGATTTTAGATGGTTACCCATTCTATGTGGTGGTCCCATCTTCTTACCTTATGTATTCTTGTAGCATTATTATCAAAAAGGACAATATTGTTTATGATGTTGATATTGGTGGAACTATTTATGATGGTGGCTTAGTTCTTGTATATTTAACCAATTATATTTATTTATTTTGTATGCATTTATATTGGGTTCTATTTACCATATGAGTAGTAGTGTATTTAGAATGCATTATGTTGTAATTGATCTTTATATGTTGTTGTATGTACAGGACTTAGTGATACACATGTTGATGTTAAGTATGCCAAAAATTGTAAAAAGGTTATTATTGGGACAACTATAAATATATTTTTTTTAGCCTTGAATTTATATGAAATTAAGATGGTGTTGTCTTATGGTATGATAGAAACATTTAGAGATTTTTAATTTCATTATGGGAGTTGTGTATATATTTTTATAGATTTTGTGATGAGTATTACTTAGTGATGTTCCCACGACATGGAATTCCTATTTATCATATAAACTTACCTCTTGTTATGACAATAGAATAATGTTATATGATAGATCTTAATTGTAGCTTTGTTATTGAACACATGACCCTTAACATGTTATAACATTGGATGAAAACAAATTATTGTGATTAGTTATGCAAGTAGTTCCTTAGTGACTCAAAGCAATGTGTTTTCATTACTATATTATTGATTATAGATTATACCAATAATGGTATTGTAGTGATTTAGATAAATGACATGTTTTAGGAATTTTATTATTTTGGCTAGCTATGTTGTCATCAATGCTCTCATGAGAATGGATAGTCATCAGTTATAGTGGATATGCATGCTTAAAATTTATAAGCATACCTTGTCAATGAACTTATTGATATACCCTATGTTGTGATTATTAAAATGTGAATAATCCTTGTGATTGGTAAATAATCCCAAAATGAGGATGATAATTTAGTAAGATATGGAAACCTTAATGTTTAAACTTGGATATAGGATTATAGTAATCCACCTTGGTTATGAGTTATAAAGTTATAAATTTCTATATTGACACTTGTATTAATGGTTAAAATTACTTAAGTAATGTCTTTTTGAATGGACATACACATGTTAATTGAATGGCATGAATGCCTATGTTTTAACCTATAACTTGGCATTATAACCACATGACCAATAAGTAATATATATGTGAAAGATTTATATGGCTAACTTATAAAATGTTACATATATATCATGAGATGTAAATTGGTAATCTAATTC
>JARHVA010010208.1:145000-203819 GCA_037957365.1 Torreya grandis
GAGAAATATCATAAGATGTAATACAATGTAAGTTACTAAGAATGTGAGAAATATAATGTGAGCCAAGAAGGATAAAACATGTGTTTATCATGCCCCGAGTAAGATAGATGATACATGTACATATTATAGGAATCCTATGTGAAGTTTAGGACTAATTAGTGATAGTATGATCTCATTGGAACAAGAGTGGGAAGAGGAACATTAGATCACTTTACTCCTATCCTCTAAAATGCTTCTATCTAATTATAATTTTTGAGTTTATAATAGTAAAAGCACTTGTAATTAGTTTTGGGAATGATATCCTATGTAATATTTAATCACTCATATACACTGGTGAAGCAAGTATGATATGAAATTAGCTAAAACATATATATAATGTTGTGAAAAATTGAACTGATACATGAAAAAGTACATATAAACATGCATAGTTCCTAATTTTTTATTTTATATAATATTTTTGCATATATATGAGTGCAAATATGATATGATGATCTAAAAATCAAATAACACATCAAATGGATGTGGATAATCAAAATGTGGATTTGGAATTAAATTATCAAGTTTCAGATACTAAATATGGCCAATCTTAAATAAATCATCATCATCATGGTCATCATACCACTCGTGCTCTACAAATATAACTTTATTTTTTGTGTTACTCGAAATCTTGTGCATCCGAATAACATGTTGATCAACTATGTACAAGGATTCATGTATTGTCTTGGGATATATCAAGTTAGATCTTGTTGCCTCATTCTAGAATTTGTGATTGTCATCAAAGCCATCCTGGATACTATGAAGTATGTTCCCATCAAAATTGAATGTGAGACACATTAATTATTTATCCATTATCAAAGGATCCTGTGTTAGCCAAGCATTCTTCCACTCGACCCATCCTTTTTCAACTACCTGGGAAGTATGGTCCAAGGATCCAAATATCCAAATTTCCTCGCTTTTATCTTTTTCTGACTAGCCCCTAGTTCGTCCACATAGGCCTAGTCTCTTAGCATCACTTCCCTTCCCTAAATTATGCAAACCCAATAGAAAGTGGTCCCTTTTCTCCAATCCTTCTACAAGAGACAAAACCTTACTCTCCTTTTATTCACATGGCTTTAAGGACTCAACCATAACTAGGGTAGGGTTTTCTCCACTAATTTCATTATCTTCTTGCTTAGGCAAACACTTCCCTTAACTGTAACTTTTACTTAATTTGATGGCTCAGATCCTATTTTCCTCTTCACTAGCTTTCCTTTCCTCCTCAAGGAGAAGCTCATACTTAAATGATTAATGCAAATGTTAATTTGAAATCATTTCAAACATAATCATAGATGGCATTAAATCACATTCAAACAAAAGAAATGATTCTTAAGTGTTAAAAAATATTGGCCCCTGTCAATGTAGTTTTAGATATTACGGTATAAAACTATCATATGATGGAATTTACAAATGATTAAAGTTTGAAAACTAATGTACTTAATTTTTAACAAGCTATTCCACTTACCTATGTAGCAATCTTGCACATTCATGTTCATTTATGCATAAATTGAATTTATTATTTACAATATTTTTTTTACAATAAAATAGAATTTCAAATAAGATTTTATATAAAATATTACCTTGAATTTTCTATTTAGAACCTAATATAATTCTCGAGCAATTAAAATTCATTTATATTTTAGTTCTTGATTATTACTCAAATAAAGACACAATAGTCTTTATATAAGTCATAAATCCAATCTAGAGTTGTCATGAAAAACTAAAAAGGCTAATAAAAGTAAAATTTGACAAACCTTGCTATTTTTTAAAGATGTTATTTTTGACATCTACATGCAAGCTTGGATGTGCCTAATTATTTTTCATTATTTTTTACATTTATAAAAAAAATTATAAGGTGATATGTAACTCAATTTTACATCTAGTTATAAAAATATAAATGTTTTAATATTCTAAAAATATAGAAAAAAAAATTAAAATAGATTTTTGGCACCAAAAATCTATCAAAATGGTCACTATGTAGCTAATTCAACTTATAATGGCATATAGCTCTTTAAATATTAAATTTAAAAAATAAGTTTGCAAATAGCATCTTGGATGTAAATTTATATCCTTCGTAAGATAATTCTCACATAATTCTCTTATGATTGAAAACAACTTAACTCCAAGTTTTTCTCATTTAAATTATCACATTTTTAATTCTCAAACTTATTTAATTCTCATTCTATAATCTGAGTGTTGTCTTCTCATTATAATTATTCCACTTATAAAAAATACTTGTAACTACCATGTCTAGTGTTCATTGTCTTTTTGTCCAAAACATATGCTATCTTTTCTTTCTTCTTCCTTGGAACTTGTTGCTTCCAATAAACTTATTCTTCCTCCCCTTCATTATCCTCTCCATGTAATGCATATAAATAAATAATAATTTAACATTGGATAAATATAAAAAATCTATATAAAACTTACCTCATAAGCTTTGCCATTTTTTTCCTTCACAATTTTGCACATACCAATATTTTTATATGTTAACTTCTTTAATGTTAGTTGGAAAAATATTTATTTTCTTAGATATACCATTACTAACTCTCCCTCTTCAAATATCTTTATTTTTCTTATTACATTAGCTAATTCTTAATACTTTTCATTACTTTATTAAGATCTTTCATCTTAATAATCTTTTTGTAATTTGCCTCTTTAATAAAATGATACAGATGCATATGTTATGTAAGAAATCCCTCAATATCATTGTAATAGATAAAATAGTGGAATGTAATAGTGTAATAATCCCATGTTTATTAAAGTAGTAGTTATTTAGTGATATATTAAAATAAATAGGAGTCTAGACTAGTATGAAGGCACCCATAAATTATGTTAAATTGAGCTTGATCAAAGGAGGTTGTCCCCTCGAAGAGGCCATCAATTATATAACTATGTTATTATAATATAATTTTACTAGTTTTGAATCAATATATTGCTTCTATTTTTATTTATTTCATATATCTATAATTTATTCTTAAATTGTTCAAGAAATATCCTATGATCTAGTATCAAAGCTCTTTCTAGGGCCATTTATTTTTTTTATAGCAACTTGAGGAGTTAGTGCTAATTACTAATATCTATTGTATGCTCTCACCTTACCTTAATGGTATCATGGTGATCATAAAGTGGTAACAAAGTGGCATTATTCATATTTCACCATCACTATGATCTGAGTTTTAGGAGCAATCATCATTACAAGCTAAGTTTTACAAGTTAGATTTGTGTCAAGATATACAGATTTTTTCAAGAGGTTGGCATCACTACGAGATAAGTTTTACACCTTATATTTATGAGTGGATGTTATTTCTATGTAGGTGCTCTAAATGATTGTGTATGCATCATATCTCCCTTTGTAATATCTATAAGAGGACTTATATTGTCAGTTGTGTGTTGTGTCACCACTGTCAAGTTATGGTAAGGAATTTCACTTGAAAATTTGACCATACACAAATGTCGTCATTGAAATTATATTTTTTTTCATCTTCTTGAAATTGTGATCTCATTTTGGCCAGATAGCTAATTGATCTCACTATAATCATTTTTTTATATTTTTTAAGTTTTGATCTAGATTTGTCCATACAACCAACCAATATCACTATAGTTATTTTTATTTTATGTAAATTTTGATCTAAATTTATCCATACTGCCAATCTATCTCTTTGTAATTTTTTGATATAAGCTAAAAATTTGGATATGGTTTTGGCCATAGAGCCAACATATCTAATTTTAATTATAGTTAAATAGTTAAAAAATGAAAAGAAAAAGAGTATATAAATTTTTCGGTGATCCTAGATTGAATATCCATTGTGTTTTTCTCATCACATTGGTCATTTCAAGGGGCATTTTAACAAATCCAAAATTCTCATATAAAATTATTTATGCATGCAACCTGAATGCATTTTTAAATTTTTTTTTACTTGTGTGAAAATTACACCATTTTAATCATCTTAAATAACTAAGCAATTTTACATATAACTTCACTCAACATTTTTTCATCACCCCCAACCCCCATGGTAAAATGGTTGTGTTTTCAAATAGGAGTGTGCCCTTGAGAGAACATATGATGTTTTTCATTTCTGTTGAAACATGAAATCTCTCATAAGTGTGGGTGAATTTAGAAGGGATAAAATATCCAAAGAGGTATGGTTCCCTTGATGCAATCATTAAAAAAAATTATTAGACCTACTAACTACTGATTCTGACTATGAAAAGGGTGAAAGGGATACTGCTTACAATGGAATTGGAATGAAAACTAGGAATGAAGGTGATGCACCAATATTTTATGACCACTTATGCTTACAATGTACACTCTTATGAAATGGATAAACTTTCACACATTCTCTTCACTTTAGGAATGACTTCTAAAGTAGTGTTTCATAATAAGTACTTGACAAAATCAATCTTTGCAAGAAAGGAATGTAAGGGAACTAAATTCACATCTAATGCTTAGACTAAAGTTGATATTGACAGTTAGAATGACCTATATAAGTTTAAATATGTTACATGAAGGTATAAAAACTAAACAATAACATAGTAAAATAAATGTTTCATAATGTTATATCAATGGCAAACACATACACTTCAAAAACTGAAAATGGAAGAAAAGAGCTTCTTATTTCTCTCAAAAGATGAGTAAAAAATTTGGTAGCATTTCATCATAAACAAAATAAAATATTGATAATAAAATTTTGTAAAAGTGAGTAAAAATAGAAAATAAAATGATAGAATACAAAGCAGCCCAAAAAATAAGGGTCTCAAACTTGGTCTACACACTCTTCTAATGTTACGTAATACTTCCTAAAACCTATCCACTCATCCATGTCTTTAGAGAAGTGTAGAAGAGAGAGTATCATTATTTTATGAGGATTTAAAATGTCTTATTCATGATTGGTCAAGCTTGACCACTTGAAAGGTGCCTATATCCTTGCATAGTGCCTTATATACCAACTCACATGTCTATGTCAAAGAATTAGTCCTCCCTCTTGAAAAATAGGACTTTAAGTCTTAATTTATTATCCATTTAAACATTATACTAAGACATTCATGAGGTATTTACACCATACATGGGTTGTTATAATCTCTTTTGTGCTTGTTTGACTCCCTAAACAAGCCAGACATTGGAAGGAAAGAACACTTTTTGAGAGACTTGAGACCATTTCAAACATTTACAACTCCTTTCATATTATCCTTGACCTTTTCATGCCTTTAATGTGGTGCATATAATATTTATTGGCTTTGAAAAATCTTATTATAAGTGTTATGCAATAATTTAGTGTTTTGACCCCTTGGAAAGTTCATTCTTCAGCATGGTGGAGAAGGGAAGAGTTGATTTTATCTTAAATAATGAAATTTTCCTCCATGTATGACCTCTTAATATCATACCAAACCTGTAACAAGACATTTTAATCCATTAATTTACCCAAAAGATTTGGTTTTACACCAAAACCTTGAATTTCCTCTCAATCCCTTATAACCCTTCTAATAGGTAAAGCTCCTTGTACAGAAGAATATGGAAAAATTATAATATTTTTGGATATCCATTAATATATTATAGATTCAAACAAAATTTCATGATCAAATTTTTAGTGTAATTGTCCTTTTCATCTCTTTCTCTATCCCAAATTAGGTATAATTAGGCCTCTTAGGCCTAGAAAGTAGAAATATTTCTCCAAAGAGATACCATACATGTGAAATCATAAAAAATCATATTATTAACTTTACCTAGGATATCACCATCCTCCACATCAATTTTAGAGTCCTGAGACCCTGTGGAAATATGCAAATCAAGAAATCACCTTGTCACTTAGTCTCATTTTGAGCCTATTTAAGAGTGCCTCAAAAAATGGGCCTATTTTGATAACCTAAAGAATTTATTTTTAATTTTTATGGTATTTAATAGTTATTAAACATAAAATATGACATGATTCAATGATTGGGAAGCTTTTTTTGCTCAGATCACCTACAAATCACCAAAAACATGCAAAAATAGGGATTTATGGCAATCCATACAGGTGACATCAGCATCAAATTACATTTTTAGAACCTAATTGAAGTATTAAAAAACATAAAATATTTCTTATGATCAAACTATGGCATCATATGTATATTTTAGGTCCATTTTCCTTAACTGGTCACAATCAGGGTTTTAGAAGGGTTTAAGACCTATTTAGGGTCTTAACAATTGTTCAAAAAGAAAAAACTACCAAATTACCTCCTTAAAATTTTAAAATATCCTTTATTTACCTAATCACCTATCCAAAATAACTCATATTCCCATTCAAATTATGAGAGATGGTGTGAGTGTCTGATGTTGTTTCTCAGTTGCATGCCTAGCTCTCTTTGAACTTGAGAGAGGTCAAATTTAATTTTTGGACCTCAAAAATCAATCTCAATGTTGTTATAATTTGATACACCTATAAAAAAAATATCTATTATACATGATTTGTAAGTGATTTTTACCCCTTCGCATGTATTTGGTGTACCGATCAAGGGTCTTGGGGTTTAGGCCTATCATCTCCTTACTAGCCCTCAAAGGAATTTGATTTAAAAACTAAGGTTTATTGTGCCACTTGAGACTATATTTAAATATCTTATATGTGTTTATATTTCCTCAAATTACCTCCATGGTTTTTAAAATGCTTACTTTGTGTTTAAACCTCAAAGAGGCCTGTTGGTCTCATGATTGCTTCTTGTCAATAGAGTGGGCAAGGTCTGAGAAAAAATAGTGGGTATGTATGATTTTAGTATGGCCTTAAGGTGATAATTATTGTTTTTTAAAACTCATAAAAATACTCTATACCAAATCTCAAAGTATAATTATGCATATAGAGCCCTTAAAATACCATTTTACCTCATGACTGACTGTAGGCTTGTGTGTGTTAAGGTCGAGAAAGGCCATCCTAGGTCTTAAGACCTAAAAAATTAAATTTATATAAAATAATGTTCTGAAAAATGTATTTAATAATCCATTATAATTCTATATAAGAATTTACCTCTCATACAGCTCCAAAACATTGAGTATCACTATTGAGGGTTTGCATGCAAACAAGCCTTGTTGACCCTAGAGGTTAGTTCTGAGTGTTTATCTCATTATCTCACTATTTTAAACATGATTTAGGACTTCATGGATTGTACCTATATTCTCTCACACTATTATACATACTTATTTCAATTAAAAAATGTTCTTCACACTTAAACTATGAGTAAGATTGTAGGTCTCAAAAAGGGACTGTGTCTTTTGATTGCCTATGTTGATTGTAATATGCCCTCGAGATATTCAAATGAAAATGAATTAAACATATTTAAATTATCCTATATATCATTTAGTATTAAATTATAATATTATTCTATTACCCTTGACTCATAACCCTTGTCCATATTTTCACTCTTACCTTTGACTGTCTATAGGTCACTAGATGACTATAAGTGGACATTTGATGTTGTTTGTATGGACTGGGATGGATAAATGAAGGTAAAAAGACCTATAAAATTTATATAAAATGGATGAAAATAATATTTCATCATTTTAATACATATTATCATCTAAAAATTCTTCAAACATCTTCATACCTCATAAGTCTCCTTCTCAATCTAATACGCAGGACTGTGTTTTTGTCTTCACTTGATTGTAAGTGTACTAGTCTGACTATAGCTCCTTTAAGAAGTTATTTACCCTGAAAGGTTGTTTATTAACCTATATAAACCTTTAAAAACTTTATTAAATGACTGAAACTAACTCATAACCTTATCATTGTACTCCTATCCAATTGTCCTTGGAACTCAAATAGGCCTATTAGTTGACTGTAAGTGGGGATTAGGTTGTAGGTGTTCTTAATGTTTCCTTTTTTAGGTGTACATTTGATGGTAAAATAACTTGATAAGGTCATTTACATGGATTAATAAACTCTTTCATCTGTTAAAGCTATAGTAACCTCCAATCTCGTCTCATACACCACTTTCAATGTACTATGCTTGATTGTGTTAACTCCTTGGTGATCATAGATGTAGAGTTAAGCCTTGATTGTAGATAATTAATGAGATATATTCTTCCTTTAAATATAATTAGATATATTATACCAAAATAATACAAACTCTAACATATTTATGACTTGACTATTTATACCAAACTCAAACCTCATTATACTCTTTGCATTCAACTGGTGTCTTTGAACACTAAATAGGCCTATAAGCTGGCTATAAGAACATGGATGAAGGTTAAATTTGAGTTGTTTTTATACAATAACATATTTATGATTTATTAAATAAATTATACTTGTTCTCATTAATTCATTTATCATATCAATAAACTTCTTATAACTCCCTCACAAACTCTCATTAGTTAGAAACCCGACACACTGAGCTATTGTTCATCATTGTAGGCTAACATTAATGCTTGTATAGACTGTAGGTTACTATCTTAGTTTATATTAAATTTTAAAACCTTATTTATTATTCCAAAAAATCTCTATTTCACCTTCATCATTTACACCATAATCATCTCATATTGCACCTTATTCATTTACACAAGTTCACTTACATGAAAACTTTATTGTGCTTCCACCTATATGGTTGTAGGTGGCCATTTTTTGTTTTTGTTAGTATTTTAGGAATAAATTCACTCTACCTATCCTAATATCTCTATATTTAATTTATAATATTGTCTTACCTTAAAACTCCAAAAGGAAACATTATCTTATAAATATTGTATTCTTGATGCTTCCTTGAAAAATTTAGTCATAAAACAAAGGACCATTCTAGGTACATAGTTGTACTAACTATATGGACTGTAGGTGACCATATGAACCATGGCTAGATTTTTACAAATATTATTATAATAACACTCACTAATACAAACTCACCCCTCATCAACTTGGATATAAGCATATAAAATCTTGATAAACATGGGGATCAAAATAATTGACAATTACCTTAGAATGGTAACTTATCTTAAACTCTGTTAAATTGAGTTCTAAAGAGGTTTTATTCATGATTTTTTTAATACCTTCACAACCTTAAGATAATAATAATCCCTTCACATTTTATAAATAATATATGATTATCCATCTAATACCCTCAACACACTTTTTAAGGAACACACAATCTTCCATAGGGTCTCTTAAATTGGAAACCTGGTAGTACATAGTCTTTTAGAAGAGTGTCTATAGTAATATTTAATACTCTATGATCACTCTCAAGCAATATCATGAGCTCAAAATGAACCTCTTCATATTCATGAGTCTTCATAACCTTTATTACCTGCCATGATGTCCTTCTAGCATGTTGTTAAGAATGCCTACAAGATTTTGAGTTTTTAAGAGAATAGTATTAAAAACATCCAGGTAATGTACTTAAAATGTGAATTAATACTTAATAACCTTTTATAATCCCTCCAAAATTATGATAACTCACTAATAGGCTTTTATACACTAATAATCTCATTAGACCTGATATTGTATCATGTGGAAGGGCCAAATGACCACCCAAGCTATCTCAAGAGAGATAGTTTCAAGATAAAGGTGATAAATACTTTATCATTGGATTAAATATATTTATTTTACCTAAAACATGAGCTTTAATACTCCTAAAAATGAATACAATTAACTAGTCTATCAAACATGATTAAAAATTGCCAAATCTCAAGTGAAGATAGGTAACCATCTTCTTATCAAAATACTCCTTATCAATGAAATTTATCTTATGAATAAAAAATAAAAAAAATCTTATTTAACCTTTAAATAATCCCCATAAAACTAGTTTTATCCATAGATCTCTGAAGTGAAGAAATGGAGACAAATGTAGACCTTATTTGGATGACTAGGTCATAGTGATCCCCTTATATTCTTAGTGATTGCTAATAAATATCGGAGGATGAATCTGATAATAAATGACACTAAATTTAATTTCATTATGGTCCCTATCATTTCCCAAGATATGTATACTTAACTCTCTCTCTCTCCTACCTATACTAATAAAAAATCGATGGCCTTTTTAGAGCTACCAAGGAGATCGATATGGGAGATAAATCACTTTTATTCATTTTATCACCTAAAAAATATTTAAAATCATTTATTTAAAATTTTCATAGATAAATAATGTATTTAATATGCTTTAATCTTAATTTCACCTTGAATAAACATACAGATGACCTTGAAATAAGCCTTTTTGCCACTAAAACTATCAAAATCACTTGAGAATCCCAATGAAACTACTAAAAAATATATCCATTGTACTTTTCATGTCTAAAAATTTATCCCATGTACTTATTAAGATATTATTTTGTCATTTGTATGCATAACCTGCTCTAGAAGTCCCAAAGTGACCCAAAATATAGTCAACTAGGTCATGAAATTAGTCAAACATGCCACCAACCAATTTGATCAATTATATAACATTAGCTAATTTTAACACAATCCATAAGGCATATTATAATTTTTTTGACTCTTTTCATCTCTTGACACAAATTGGAAATAGTCAAAAGGTGGCTAGACGAGCCCATAGCCCTAATGATCAAAACCTTAATTTCATCAAATATACCTTAAACTATGATAATAAAGGTTTTATATGACAATTTTAGAGACATTACAAGATCAACACACCAATTAATATGTCAAACAACATGACAAGAATTTTTTTGAATGATAGGGGTGATAGTTTGACCTGTGAGGTCAAACTTGTCAACATTTTAGTGACTCAACTAGGAAGTATGCCTATTGTACTTGAGAACTAAACCATTGACATCTCTTTTAGGCTCATAATACCACTCTTACATTTTAAAATGAAAAGTAACAAATTTGGTTCTTGACTACGATACTCTTGAATTGAAATAATATAACTTTATCCTCCAAAATAAGGAAAGAAAACACACAAAACAAGGTAAACTAACTAACAAGGTAAATGTATAAGCAAATAACTTATTTGAAAAAAAAAAAAGAAAATTAATGTTCCAAGACAACACTTAGAGGAAAACATAAATGAACTATGTACAAGGAAATTATCTCTCAATAATAGTGTTTCAGATGTATCCTATTGACTAGGATTATAAGCTCCTCACCATCCATCTTTATAAGTTAGAAGGCATTGTATGATTTGTATTTGGATATTGTGTATGGTCCACTCCAAAGGGATTCAAACTTGGTATGAATTCTTGGTTTAACTCTATCTTCATCCCACTTGAGAACCAAATCTCCTTCTTTGAAATTATGTGAGGAAGTTCCTTTGTCAAAGGCTCTTTTCACTTGTTATTAGTGAATTTCTATGGCTAACATGGACTAATTTATATTCTCTTATATCTCCATATTCTCAACATACTTGATCTCCATTGGCTTAGTCTCTAGCAAATCATGTTGGTGCATTAGTTCTAAAGTAATAAACTCAAGATAATTAGGTAACCTTGCTTCCTTACCATAAACTAGCTTATATGGTGAGTTGTATATTGAACTTTTTTATGTGATCATATCAATACATAGAGATTATTTTAACTTAAAATTCCATGATCTTTGATTATCCTCAATAGCCCTTATGATCTTCAATAGATTCTTATTGGTAGACTTAGCAAGGCCATTTCCTTATGGACAGTAGTTTGATTAAGTGATAAGGTAAACACCATGGTGAATAGCCCATTGATAGATCTTATCTCCCATAAAATCCATGGTGTTGTCTTAAATTATGGTGGAGGAAAATCCAAATATCATAATAAAAGCTTCATAAAATTATAATACACTTGATTCATTTGTTTCCTTCAAAGCTACTACCTTTATCCATCTTTTGAAGTAATTAGTGATAGTAAGGATCCACTTATGTCATGAGCTTGAATTTTTTTTAATGAGGCTATATTATATACCCCATTGGACAAAAGTGTGATCCACCCAAAATTGGTTGGATAGGTAAGGTTGTAAGTCTTACTTTCCAAACAAACATAGCACATTGCTTGCACTTTCTAACCCAACCATGACAATCACTTAACATACTTGGCCAATAGCACCCACCTTTCATAATATTAATGGATGTAGTTCTTAGTGATAAATTTCCTCCAAACATGTCCATCATGGAACTCTTCAAGCAACATTTCTATTTGGATAGGCTCTATGTACCTCAATAACATACCATTGATGTCTTTCTTGAAAATCACACCATAAACAAGGAGAAATGGAATAGATTTCAATCTAAAATATCTTATTCTTAAAAATAATTAAATTAGGAGGATAATAACCATCTTGAAGATAAATTACCAAGTCATGAAACTAGCTAGAAGATGAGGTATGATTAAATGCAACTTCATCATTCATCACTAAAACTACCTCCTTAGCCTCTTGCAAGTCTTGGGCTAGATGTTCACATAATAATTTACCTCTAATCAGTTTTGTGACCTTGATTTAAACATCATACTCCATCATTATTTTTATCCAACTACCCTCTTCTCTTTATATCCTTGTTCAAAAGAAACTTCTTGATACTTGGATGGGCAACCATTAGATGTATTTTGTTGTTAGATAACAAATATCTAAACTTATTAAGAGATTTGATTAGTAAAAGAACATGATTTTCAACATAAAAACATCTTGCCTCATACTCCTTCAATCCTTGGCTAAAGAAGTCTATTTGCTGTTAGAAAGCCTCATGATTTTATTGAATAAGAATACATGAAATGGTGTCCACATTAGCATAAGTGTACAATATGAAATATTTTGATAAATCTAGATTTATGAGAGTAGGAGCACTATATATTGCTTAATTTATCTCTTTAAAAATATTATTCCCTTCCTTATACTAGGTGAAACTTTGATTCTTCTTAAGCATGGATGTAAGTGGTTTTGCTAAAGTGGCAAAATCTTAAATATACCTCCTTATGAATTTTTTTTCCTATGAAGCTTTGTAAATACTCCTTATGGTTGGGAAAATAAAGAGAAATAATTGAGTCTATCATTTCAAAATCTATGTTTAAACCATGTTTTGAAACCACATGTCCAAGAAGATTACCTTCATGTACCAGGAAGACACACTTTTGGGGGTTAAGAGATACCCCAAATTGCCTACACCTTTAAAACACTTATTTGAGATGGATCATGTGTTCACTTTCACTCTTTGAAAAAATGATTGTGTCATCTAAATACACAAGAAAAAACATTTTAATAAGACCTTGGAGTTCCATATCCATGGCCCTCTGAAAGGTTTCTCTAGCATTAGATAATTTGAATGGCATATTTCTATAGTCAAAGGTCCCCACTTTGTAGTAAAGGCTATCTTGAACTGATCTTCCTCCTTAATCAAAATCTAATTTTATCCACTATACCCATCCAAAAATGAGAAACTCTATAAACCTAAAACTAACTAAAATATTTATTCCATGGATGGCAATGGGTAATGATCCTTAAGAGAAACCTTGTTCAAATCTCAAAAATCAACACAAAGTCTGATTTCACCATTCTTATTCTATACTAGAACAAGATTTTTCACCCAAATTGATTGCTTGATTGGAAATATGCTGGCTGATTATATGAGCTTATGAAGCTCAGTTCTTATCAAAGGCTTAAGTTTTATATTTTTGGGTAATTGCATTTGTCTAATTAGTTTAGTTTCAACTTGTAGCTCAGTGGTTTGTTGAGCTAAAATTGGGTCAAATCCTTTTAAATCATGATATTTGCATGAAAATACATCAGAAAAACTCATACATAACTCAATGGATGATTCCTTTTGTGAGATAGTACATACTATACCCAATTTCAAACTCTTTCCAGCTACAATCTCAACATTGGCATAGTGCTCTTCTTTGATTGACAAAGAGGACTTCTCTCTCCTCATCGCATCATCTCCATTGAATATGATATAAAGTGTGACCCATACTTTAGTCAGATCATTATATTTTAGTTGAAGAATCTGATTCTCATACTACCACAACATTTTTTACTGATTCCTAGAAGAGAATTTAACCTCCTCTTGCAAAAATCTAATATTTTGTTTTTCATCATTAAAGACCTATCAGTCTCATGATTATCTAGAATGGAAGGCTTCATAATAAATTTGATGTGTGACTAATTTTTTTGACTTTTTATATTATCTTGAATGTTAAATTATGCCCCTATGGTATCCAACCTATTCACATGTTTATTCTTTGCTCTTAGCACTGTCTGAATGTCAAATGCATGCAAATATTCAAGTAAGTCCCAAAATATATGATTATAATATATAATAAATGTATTTTTAGATACATTAAGTCCTTTTACTTAGTGAACTATAAGTTCACTATCACCAAAAAAATTGTAAAATGTTGATTCCAATCTTCCTAGCCCACTGTAAATCATGGACTAACTCCTCATATTCTACAAAAGTATTTGAAAAACAAAAACAAAACTTAATGTTTGAAAAATAATTTTATTTTATTTTATATATCAACATCATTCCATCCCTAGTACCATGCTTGTTACTTGACCCATCAAAGAAGAGCTATCAAAGACCATCACTAGACTCATCTTCCTTCACCATGGATGGAATTAGTGCATGTCACTACATCATTTTCATGAAGGCAATAAACACCGAGTCCTTATTCCTAAATAAATTTATATGGATAATTTTTATCTAGGATTAATTCCCATTAATCAAGGAATAAATTTGTAACTCCCTCAAGAGGTAAATTAATCTCCACTTCACTAGCTTCTAGCACCTCATTCAAGATGACATAGTTAGTGTTTACAACACTTGGCATATAAGGCTCCAAGTGGAAATGTGCAATGGAATAAAAATGTATAGTTACCTTTATACCATACCTAGTTCTACAAATAAAATATTTTCAATTAGATGATAGGTATCCACCAATATTTAAGGTGAAGTCTCTAGATAAACACATGGTAAAATAAGGAGATAAATACACCACTACTACATCCTATTGAATAGTGACCTTTGGGAAAGCATGTAATGTTAAATTTGGTTTATTTATCATGCCTACTAAATTTTTTGGTGACCCATATAGATGAAATACCCCTTTTTTTTTGGTTCATAAACTAAACCAAGTTTATAAATAATTTGTTTGTGCATAACAGTGCTACTAGCGCCACTATCCACCACATGGTTATGAACTAAAGTATCACCAACTATCAAAGAGAGATAAAATTGGGGTTTTTTTTCTTTGTTTTACATCATCCTTAAAATTTTTTACCTCTTTGTGTATTATTGACCAAATTTGGCTTACATATCAAAATGTGTCTAAATCAAATCAAGAAGTTGAGTAGGGTCCTAATTAAAGAGTGACCCAATGCCAAAAGTAGTAGAAAGACCTAAAATAGAGATCACATGTCTTTTTTAAATATTTTGAAACACTTTAAATAAGATCAAATTGAAAATTTGATGAGTTTAAGGACTAGACCATCGCTAGGGCATCATCCAAAAAAGGAATAGAGTAGTCTAATTATGCATTTAAGAAATACACCTCAAAAAGCCTCATGAGCCAAGTGAATATAGTGCCATGAAGTTATTTATTCTAGGATCATGCTCTACATATTTCATGCCTACTCAAATTCTCTAGCTTGAGTTATAAGTGTTCAAATTTGAACCTTTAGAACATGATGTTCACGTGGATGTCAAAATAAAGCTTAGCAAAAATACCACTAGGGTTTAAATTTTGATGGGCTCATGGATGTCAATGATGATCATGCAGATGTCACCAGATGTTCAATAAATGCCAATTTTAAGCTCCATAAAATATCCATTTATATTCAAAATGTCTTTAAAAGGATTCAAGTCAATCAATATCTAATAGTATGTGTGAGCTTATGTTTTGATAAGCAGATTTAACAATTCATGCTAGGGTTAAACAAGTCAAGATGTCCCTAGGTTAAGAGCTTAAAAAGCCTCAAGTTAGACAAGATCTAATGGTGCATATCTACTAGGTAGAGATCCAATGGTGTGATATCAACTAATAAATGAGTGGGTCCAAGTAAATTAAAGACCAATGTGAAATCATACATCTAGATCTATGATGCACTATGACTGACAAGAAAATGAGTCTAGGAAAATATAATGGTGTGAATTCTTTTGTACATTTAGATTGATGGTACGAATGAAATTCAACATGCCAAAGGATCTTAGATGGTAGGAAATCAAAGGCTAATGTTCATTCATACAACTTTATCCTAAGGTATGTAAGAGGTCAAAAATTCAAGATCTGACAACGTATCTTCAGGACCAATAAGAGCAAACATAGTTTGGCATAATGTAAATGGTTTGAGTTGGCAATCAACAACCAATGAACAAAGCGAAATTCCAAAGAGATTATAATGGAGGTTGATGAACTAATTTCTGACCCAGGTGAGTAAAACATTAAGGAACCATGTTTCCATTAGAGCTTGGTCAAATAGTAGATATAGTCATACATGCATGATGGTCAATAATGAGGCTCTGTCACCATTATATTTCAAATAGGACCTTCGATCGATAATTTAGAACCTATTAACCCTATTATAGGGTCATTCCATTGACATGTTCATTAATTTTGGATAGAGGATCCTTGTGTATAATATATTTTTGGATCTCACAAGGTTCTATAGGTAAAATAGGTATTTTTTGACCAAATATAGGGATCAAAGATGGACTAGCAGTGTTGAAGCAAGATCAAGCAGTCTAAAAATTTCTATGGATATTGTAACTGTGTGAAAAAAAATTGGATTAGTTTTCATCTATAATGGACCCATGTTGAAGTTAGAGAAAATACATACGTAAATTTGATCATAGAGGGCTATCTCACCTATTACTCTAGTCACATTTTTGATAAAGAGGTAATTATGGTCACCCAAAGCAGATGTGGCACGATTCTATCAATTCTAAGACATGGTCCGCATCAGTAGATCAAGTTCAAAATAGCATGGAATTCAAAGAAGGACACTTGGTGAATGGATAAGGACAATGTGAATTCAATTATGTTACAAAATTTATTCCTTATTGATAAGATCATGAGTCAGCATCCTCGAACTTGTGCTAATACATCACAATTCCCTCTCTCTCTTTCCTCTCTCTCTCTCTATATATATACATATACATATATATATATATATATATATATACATAGATATACATATACATATATATATATAGATATACATATAGATATATATATACATATACATATATATATATATATATATATATACATATATATATATATATACATATACATACATAGATATGTATATATATATATATATATACATATGTGTATATATATATATATGTATATATATATATATATATAGATATCTATATATATACATATGTATATATATATATATATATATATATGTATATATATATATATATATATATATATATATATATATATATATATGTAGATACACACACACACACACACACACACACACACACACACACACACATGTTTCATCTTCTACCACATTTTGGCCCTAATATCTTGAATTTTTAGAAATAAATCTCTAACATTTTTAAATAAATAGACTCTTATGCTTTGGTTTGCTCAGGCTATGCCAAAATTTGTATTGTAACACCTTTTGATGCAATAAATATTGAATTCTATCATTTTGTAAGCTAGATTAAAGTGTGTCTTATGAATTCATATACTATGGTTAAGTGAATGTTCCTTGTCTATGTTTAAGTTTTCTCACCTTCATGAAGTTTTTTATAGTTTCTCATAGGTTATTTTAAGTACAATTTATAGTTTTTTGTTGAGCTTGAAAGTGGATATTTGTCCTCTCAAGCTAGTTTGATAGTTGGTCAATGCCTTATTATAAAAATTTATGTGGGAATGATCTTATTAGGTATTGAATGTGTCTTATAGTGTGTTTTGTGCAAAGTATAAATGCTCCAATTACTAGTGCATCAACCTATTTCTACATGCTTTTATAATTTGTGTTAATCTCTATCAGGTTTTCAAGAAAAATTGTTAGATTAGGTCTAGTTTAGGTGATAGATTAAGAAAGAAGCATGCCTTCTCCAAAGGTTTGACCCAAGATTAGGTGACAAATATCCTAGGTTCAGACCCATGTTAGACTATATTTATGTAAGAGGACTTAAATAATCCCCTTATTTAGATAGGGTGTAATTTAGGACACCAATAGTTTTGACACACTTGGTGGGACTAAGTTTCCTTGGCATAGTTGAAGTTTGAAGATTGAGAAGAATAAGTTGTAGTATAAGGGGATATCTACCATCATTATAAGATGAAGATCCTTCAATTTTTAGATCTCATAGTATCTTTCAAATGATGTTTTCATGCCAAAGGTTACCACAAGATCATCAAGTAAAGGTACTCCTTTTGAACACAATGAATTACCTTCAACTTCTTATAAAAAAAATGAAGATTCAGTAAGACAAGTCCTTATCCTCAAAAGAAGCATTCATCTCGTAGTTATCCTATTTTTTAAATCTAATCTATTGTGCCCATTAGCCAAATCCCCATTACCCAAATGGTTATCAGGAATCAAGTTTTTTTTCCATTCAATAAGGGTAGTCCCTTGAATTTGGCCCAATATGATGGCACCCATGTGTCTTCCCTAAATATTATCCCTTTCTTTTCAAGATAATAAGATAAAACTATTGTTATTGAGCATATTCAAGATGTTGTAAACACATATTCTATTCATAATGTTATTCAAGATAATGTGTCTATCAGACTACTTGCTACCTCCTTCAAAAGAAAAGCATTACAATGGTATAGGAATCTTCCTTTCACCTCTATTACCACCTAGGATGAGTTAGTTGCAGTCTTAGTCAAATAGTTCAAAGACAAATTTGATCATCTATCATTGGTTGAACAATTGACTACCATATAAAGGTACCCCCATGAATTCATGTCTAATTTTAACCTCAGATTCCAAAATACATGGACTAGAATCCCTACATTGGTTAGACCATCTTGAGAGTTTTCATTCTTATACTATCTTAAGAACCTTAATTTAATAGTAGTGTCATGATACAATCCATGTGTGATAATACTTTGTCAAATGCCTATGAACTTGGAATAAGAGTAGAGAATAGCTTGATACAAACTACTAAGCTTTCTCTAAGGCCCCTAATGCCTATATTCCTAGAATTTCAACCCATTCTAACCCCTAAGATTCCTCAAATCCCATCTATAGATCCTATTCCATCTCCTAAATCCCAAGTTGTAACCCCTTCTAATTAAGCTAGTGAGATTGGATATTTGAAGAGTATGCTACAATCTTTTGAAAATGAGATAGTCAAACTCAAGAGATAGCAGTACCAAGGTAGACCCTATCAATAGTAAAATAAAAACACCTATCAACCTTTCAAGTGAAACCATAACACTTATCAAGGTTCATAGAAAATAGGTCCCCTTACCAAAATCAAGGAGCCATAACCTAAGATAAACCATATGCAGCCATTGACCCTAATTTACCCTCTAGTTTGAGAGCTATTGTCTCTCAAAATAATTTTATGTAAGATTGAGGTTGGCATCCTTTTGATCCAAATGAGACTCAAAACCAAACCTTGGTATCACAAGATATTACTATGCCATAGATGACACAAAAAGACTTTTATCTTCAAGGATTTCAATACCAAGAGACAAATATGGCATCCCAATGAGAATATTAAGAATTTCAAGGGCAGACTAATGTCATCAATGTGAATTAGCAATTGGATGATCATATTGCATTCAATCAAGTTAGTTAAACTAATAACATAAGTGGTCAAGTTGTAGCTCTGACTAGAGCTAAAATAAGAGTAGTTAAAGAATTTAAAGATGTGAGTAATTATTATAGTTTTCCTAACACTATTCCCAAGATTTTCAAGGATCAAGTTGATTCCCCTATAGCATAGAAGATTCAAAATGTAGAGGCAATGAAGGTTTCCTAAATACCTCTAATTAGATAATAATCAGTGGTTCCAAATGTGCATCCAAAGGTTAATGGATCTTCATTCATTATAAAAGATCAAATGAATAAATCAAATGTTATAATTAACATGTGGGATTCCCTTTCTATCCTAGGGCAAAAAAATATGCTCATTCAATAAATTTCATCTCTTAACGTATCTCAAGAACTAGTTGAGAAACAAGGAGCTATTTTGGCTAATTCAAAATAGCCAATCAAGCAACAAGATAAGCAGGTACATAACATGACAAAGGTGGATAAAACCAATGTCAAATCAAACAAAACCCATCCTTTTTATCTCTCTTTGATATTTGGTGAATGTTTGGTCCATAATTTTATGGTGGATAGTGGAGTTAGTAGCACTACCATGCCCAAGCAAATGCAGACAAGATTGGTCTTGTCTATGAACCAAATGCTAAAGGAGTATTGTAATTGGATGGGTCACCAACCAATATAGTAGTCATAATCAAATATATAAAGTTGGCATTACATGCTTACCCTAATATTACCATTCAAAAAGATGTAGTTGTAGTGGACTTGCCTCACTATTTTTCCATGTGTCTTTCAAGGGACTTTAACTCAAGGATTGGAGGATAATTGTAAGATGATTAGACATATTTGATGTTTAAGACCGGGTATGGCATCAATGTAACAATATGTTTTGAACCTATTTCAAGATTCCATTTGTAACCATATATCCTAAGTATGGTGAACACTAATTATTTTATCTTAGACAAGGTAGTAGAAAGTAATGAGGTGAAAACTAAGTCACCTCTAGATGGAGTTACAAATGTTTTCCTTGATGAATGGGCATCTGACTTACATGAACATGATCCTTACAATTTAATTGAATAATAAGTACTTGGTGTCTATTTCCTTCATAAAATGATACACCAATTTTAGCATTGATGAAGGATGATGAGCCTAGTGATGGTCTGTGGCAATTATACTTTGATGGATCTAGGAAAAAACACAGCACTGGAGCTATAATGATGTTGATTTCTATATCTAATCAAAGGTATTTCTCTTCCCTCATGTTTTAGTGTGGTTTCTCAAATAATGTTTGTAAATATGAAGCACTATTCCATGGCTTATAATGGGAAAGAAATATTAAGCTTAATACCTTACAAGTTTTTGGTGATAGTGAACTAATAGTTCACCAAGTAAGAGGGATTAATGTATGCAATAACCCATTGCTTATGTCTTATAATCATAAATTATAGGACTTACTTGAATACTTTAAAGATATAAACATTTAGGGCTTATCAATAAATAAGAACAAGCATGCAGATAGGTTGGCTACCATTGGGTCACAATTCAGTATCCCAAATGACATAAAGAGTGAAAAAGTTCAATCACACATCAAGGTGACTGTAAGACCTTCTATTCTAGATGAACATGATAGTTGGCAAGTGTTTGAGGATGATAATTAGATTATCAAATTATTTCAAGAAGAATCTAAATTTTCTTCAAAGAACCAATATAAGCACATGCAGTAGTATGGTGACCATATTGTGCAACTAAAGACAAATAAATTGTATAAAGGGTTGGTCACACTTGAAAATATATTTAGCAGAGATGATGAATTGAGAAAAGAAAAGTTTTCATTGTCAATATAGGAATAACATCATACCAATGTGTAGATTATAACTAATAAGAGCTTAAAGTTGGGTAAAATTTGCATTTCTACAGAGAAGGAAATTTTTATTGAGTTATGTTCAAGTTCTACAAATCTCTTTACCTAGTAGTACAATGAACTTTAAGGATTTGATCTAAGTCTAGCTAAACATACCATTGAGTTAAAGGATGAGACTAAGCCAGTGAGACAAAGACAAAGGGATATTAACCCAAAACTTGAACCTTTGATGAGATTTGAGCTTCATAATCTCATTAAGTCAAATTTAATATTTCCAATTAAGCACTCAAATTAGGTGGAAAACCTTGTTCTAGTATGGAAAAGGAATGATGAAATAAGAATGTGTGTTGAATTCTATGACTTGAACAAGGTCTCTCTTAAAGACCACTATCCATTGTCATCAATAGAACAAATTTTAAAATTAGTTGTAGGTTCAGAAAGGTTCTCCTTGTTGGATGGCTATAGTGGTTACAATCAGATTTTGGTCAAAGAAGAAGACTAATTCAAAACAACGTCCATGACAAAGTAGGGGAATTTTGCATATAGAAAGGTGCCTTTTGATTTATCCAATGCTAGAGACACTTTCTAGAAAGCTATGGACATGGCATTTGAGGGTCTCATTAAGAAGTTTATACTTGTTTATTTGGATGCCATAATAGTGTTCTATGAGAATATAGATGAGCATATTATTCACCTCAGACAAGTATTTGAAAGGTGCAAGTAATTTGGGGTATCTTTGAATCCCGAAAAGTGTGTTTTATTTATTCATGAAGGTAGGATTCTTGGACATGTGATTTATAAATAAGGTTCAATCATAGATCTTGATAGGATATACTTAATTCTTGAACTTTCCTTGCCTAAGCACAAGAAATCTCTGCAAAGCTTCTCAGGCAAGATCAATTTCATAAGGAGATATATTTTAAATTTTGTTACTTTAGTTAGGCCACTTACAACCATTGTAAAGAAGGGTCAGAGTTTCAGATGGTCCAAAGAAGGAGTAAGAATCTTTGAAGAGATCAATAAAACTGTAGCCAATACTCCCACACTCCTAAACCTTGATTTCACAAAGGATTTATTATTATACACCTATGCTAACATTAACACTATTTCAGGTATTCTCATGCAACAGAATAAATAGAATCTAGATAGGCCAATATTCTTATTCATTCAAGGATTATAAAAATATGAAACAAGGTACTCTTTTGTTGAGAAGCATGTAATTTTAGTTATAATATCTCTTAAAAATTTTAGGTACTTATTGTCCAATAATAAGATACATTTGATTGTTTCACATCCAAGTGTCAAGAATTTTCTCTTAAATAAGGATATAACTAATAAAACAAATGGTTGGATAACCAAAGTAATGGATTATGATGTGGAGTTCAAGGTCACAAATCTGGTTAGAGGCAAAGGACTTTGTGAACATCTAGCCCACCACTTTAAAGAGGTCAATGGGGTGGTTATGGTATCAAATTATGCAGAAGTTGCAAATGATCACACCTCACCTTCCATATAGTTTCAAGACATGGTGAGATATCTATAGGATAGTGGTTATCCTTCTCATCTAACCCCTTCAAAAATAAGATATTTCAAATTACACTCAATTCCTTTTCTTCTTGTTGATAATGTGTTGTTTAAGAAGGACATCAATGACATGTTGCTAAGGTGCATAGATCCAGGTTAAACATAGAGATTAATTGAGTAGTTCCATGATGGACATGGTAGAGGAAATTATTTAGCAAGGATCATATCTCACAAGATCATAAGAGGTGGGTATTATTGGCCAATTATCTATTTTAATTGTCACACATGGGTTAGAAATTACAGACAATGTGCCATGTTTGTTGAAAAGGTGAAGCTTGCAGCCTTACCCATCCAACCAATTATAGTGAATCAACCCTTTGTCCAATGGGGATTAGAATTTATTGGACACATTAACCCCCCTTTAGGCTCAAGACATAAGTAGATCCTAACTTTCATATATTATTTTATTGGATGGATAAAAGCAGTAGCATTAAAACAAGTCGATGATACCAATATTTTGGACTTCTATGAAAGCTTGCTTACTAGATTTGGGGTCCCTTTAACTATTATTTATGACAATGATATGGACTTTTTGGGGTCTATGATCAGCTAGTGGGTAGTTCAACATAGTGTTTTTATCAGTACCTCATCAAACTATTATCCATAAGGTAATGGCCTTACTGAGTACATTAATAAGAATTTGTTGAAGATCATCAAAAGGATAATTAAAGAAAATCAGAGGTCATGAAAAATCAAGCTGAAGTCATCTCTATGGGATGATAGGATCACCTATAAAATTTCAATAGCCAATTATCCATTAAAGATGGTATATGGTAAGAAAATAAGAATGCCTATTTCTCTTGAGTTTCCTACTTTGGAACTAATGCATCAACTTGATATTTTTAAGAATGAGCCAATGGAAATCAGATATGCTAAGCTCATGGAGCTAGAAGAGATAATAACATTATTCCATATTGGCCATGGAAGCCCATCAAGAAATGGTAAAGAGATCTTTTGACAAAAGAGCTTCTTCAAGGAGTTTCTAAGAAGGAGATTTGGTCTTTAATTGGGATGAGGACAGAGCTAAGCTAGGAAGACATAAAAATTGACTCTATTTGGAGTGGTCCATACATAGACTCCAGTTACAATTCCTACAATGCTTTACAGCTCACAAATATGGATGGTGAGGAGCTTCCTATCCTAATCAATGAGATACATCTAAAGCACTACTATTGAGGAATCTAAGTCCCCTATATATAGCTAGTTGTTCTATTTTTTCTCTAAGTGTTGTTCTAACACACTAGTTTATTTTTATTTTTATCCTAAATAAGTGCTTTGTATAAAATTT
Source organism: Torreya grandis (assembly GCA_037957365.1). NCBI lineage: Eukaryota > Viridiplantae > Streptophyta > Pinopsida > Cupressales > Taxaceae > Torreya > Torreya grandis. The sequence goes on from JARHVA010010208.1 coordinate 169,398, forward strand.
TTTAGTTTCCTTTGATTTATTAGGTTAGTTTCCCTTTCAACTTTATTTATTTCCTTGTTTGTTGGAATTCTTTGTCTTTACAAGTTAAGAGGATATCTTGCAGTCATTTAAATGGTACAAGTGTCATCTAAATGTTACACAAATCAATGTAAATGATCTAAGTTATCAAGCATAATAGGCATGCTCTTCATTCAAGTCACCAAATATTTTGACCAAATTTAGCCTACATATCAAAATGTGCCTAAATTAGATCAAAAAGCTGAGTAGGGTCCTAATTAAAGAGTGACCCAATGTCACAAGGAGTAGATAGACCTAAAATAGAGATCAGATAGCTTTTTAAAATCTTTTAAAATACTTTAAACAATCTGAAAGTGAAATTTTGATGATTTTAAGGACTAGATCATCACTAGGATGTCATCTAGAAAAGGAACAAAGTAGTCTGGTTGTGTATTTAAGAAATGCAATGCAAAAAAACTCATGAGGCAAATGATTGTAGTTTCATGAAGTTATTCATTCCATGGTCATGCTCTAAAAATTTCATGCCTGTGAAAATTCTCTAGCTCAATTTATAAGCATTCAAAGTTAAAACTATAGAATAGGACATTCATATGGATGTCAAAATGAAGCTCAGCAAAAATACCACTATGGTTTGAGTTTTGATGGGATCATGGAAATTAATTATGGTCATGTAGACATCATAAGATGTTCATGTAGACATAAAATTTAGGACCCATGAAATAGCCATTTATTTTCAAAAAGTCCTTAAAAGGCTTCAAGTTAATTTAATATTATGCATGAGCTCATATTCTGATAAGCAGATCTATCAGTTCATGCTTGGGTCAAACAAGTCAAAAGGTCCATGGGTTAATATCCTTAAAAAGATACAAATTAGACAAGATCTAATGGTGTGTATCTACTGAATAGAGATCCAATGGTGTGAAATCAATGTACAAAGAGGTGGGTCCAAGTAAATCAAAGGCCAATGTTCAATTATACATTTAGATCTATGGTGCACAATGAATAACATGAAAGTGGGTCCAAGAAAATCTAATAGTGAAAATTATTTCATACATTTAGATTGATGGTGTGAATGAAAGTCAATATTTCAAAGGATCTTCAATGGAAGGAAATCAAAGGCTAGTGTTCAGTCATACAACTTAATCCTATGATGTATAGGAGGTCAAAAAGTCAAGATCCAATAGTGTATCTTTAGGACCAATAGAAGAAAAGATAATTTGGCACAATTTAGATGGTCTAAGTTGGAAATAGACAACCAATGAACAAAGGAAAAATCCAAAGAGCTTTCATTAAAGGATGAGGAACTAGTTTTCAACCCAGGTGATTAAACACTTAAGGAACCATGGCACCATTAGAAATTGATCAAATAATAGATACAGGCATGCAGGCAAGTTGGTCAATAATGAGGCTTTGTCACCAATAAATTTCATATAGGATCTCTGATCAATAATTTAGAACTTGTAAACCCTCTTGTGGGGTCATTCCATTGACATGTTCATTACTTTTAAATGGAGGATCCTTATATACATTAGCTTATCAGCTCTCATAAGGTTCTAGATGTAAAATAGGTCTTTTTTGACCAAATATAGGGATCAAAGATGGTTTTTTAGTGTTGAAGTAAGATCAAGCAGTCTACAGATTTCCATGGATATTTCAACTATGTGAAAGCCAATAATTAAATTGTTTTTCATCTATAATGAACCCATGCTCAAGTTGGAGCAAATACATATGTAATTATGATCATGGAGAGTTGTCTCGCTTATCAATTTGGTGACATTTTTGATTAACAGGTACTTATGGTTTCCCATAATAGATGTGACATGATTCTATCAATTCTAAGACATGGTCCTCATTAGTAGATCAAGTTGAAAATAGCATGGAGTTCCAAGAAAGACACCTAGTGAATAGATAAGGACCATGGGCATTCAACTATTTTACAAAATTTGTTCCTTATTGATAAGGTCATGAGTCAACATCCTCAAACTTGTATTGATACATCATAGTTCCCTCTCTCTCTTTCCTTTTTTCTATATATGTTCCATATTCTACCACATTGTGTCCCTAATCTCTAGAAGTTTTAAAAATAAATCTCTAAATTTTTTTGAGAAATGGATTCTTATGCTTTGGCTTTCTCAGGCTATGCTAAAATTTGTACTATAACACCTTTTGATGCAATAAAGATTAAATTCCATCATTTTACAAGCTAGATTAAAGTGTGTCTTGTGAATTCTTATCTTATGGTTAAGTGAATGTATATTCCTTGTCTATGTCTAAGTTTTCTCACCTTCATGAAGTGCTTTATAGTTTATCATAGGTCATTCTAATTGCAATTTATAGTTTTCTATTTAACTTGAAAGTGGATATCTACCCTCTCATGCTAGTTTGATAGTTGTTCAATTCCTTATTGTGAAATATTTATGTGAGACTGATCTTATTTGGTCTTGAATGTGTCTTATAGTGTGTCTTGTGCAAATTATAAGTGTCCAATTACTGGTGAATCACCCCATTTTTACATTATTTCATAGTTTGTGTTAATCTCTATCACTTTTACAAGCAAAGTTGTTAGATTAGGTTTAGTTTAGGTGATAGATATAGAAGGAAGCTGACTTTCTTTAGAGGTCTAACCCAAGATTAGGTGACCCACAACTTGGGGTCAGTACCATGCTAGACTATATTTATGTAAGAGGACTTGAACAATCCCCTTATTCAACTAGGGTCCAATATAGGACACCAACATGTACTTTCTAGACCTATTGTCTTATTGGTTGATCCTAATTTCTCAAGACTATGCTTTCTTTCTTAGCTAGTTTTGATGATAACTTGAGAGCTAAAATTTATTAGATTAGAATGTCCTTTTATCCTAGGATTTCTATGGAATACCAAATTCTCACACTAACATTTGACCTATTCATATGATACACAATACTATAAGGAATTGCCCTTACCTTTAGCTACACTTTTTGAACAATTAGTTGATCTGAAACTTGTGGTATTTGTTGAGATGTACTACCCTCTATATTCTAATTTTTATGTTGTGTAAGGGAATCAAACTAATTCTTTACATTGTTAGGAACTTTGGGATATGAAATTAAAGCATGATTAATATATTTGGTCTCTTCAATATCTCTCTTCTTCACTCTAGTCATAGTTGTAACCACATTGCTTGGAGAATTGGATTCACCAACTTGATTCAAGGCCACATGATCATCAAGTTACCAATTAAAAAAAGTGTAATCCAGCTTCCCTTGTCCATGATTCATCTTATCTTTTCATACCATAAATTCACTATGTTGACCCTCTTTAAGAGAAGCCTCTTCTTGAGTAATTTAAGGCATCATTATGTATTGGTTAACCAATGCCTGATTTTGTATGTCATTTTGATTTGAGGGCTGCCAACCTGAATTTAACATCATTTTATTCAAAGTTGATATAAGAATAATATATTTGGATGAATATGGGGAGTTAGGATCCACTACTGCATGGTTTGGCTTGAGTGACAGATCTTTGAGCTTGATAAGATGGTTTATATTCTCTGAAACCTTGGTAAGGTGGCCTATTTTCTATGAAAGGTTGATAGGTAAGCCAATTAGGAGCTTGGTAAGGCCTATTTACTTGGTATTGCTTTCTTTTGAGTTGGATGATCTCATTCCCAAAGGAATACAACATTAATATGATCTATCCAATCTCAGTTGATTGGCTAAGAGGGGTTGAAACTTGTGCTTGGGGGATGGAATACAAGCCATAAGAGGAGCTTGAGGGGATAGTATGGGCTATGTTAGGGGAAAAAGACATAGGAGGCCTAGGTGATAATTTTATAGCCTATATTAAACTATTCTTAACTCTTATTTATACTTCATATGCATTTGGAAAATTGGTACAACCTATTAATTATGTTTCTATGCTATATTCGCTTTCTACATTCAAAGAGAGAATAAGAAACTAAGAAGAAATGGTCTAAGGCTTGTATGTACCTGGATGAAGTTGTGCACATCGTTATCCATAAGTTGTGAGAAATCCTCTTTGGCTGTGGAGGATAACACCTGCAAAAGAAAGAGACTAAGATAAAGAAGGCGTTAGATAAGGAGATGGTGGGTTGCCAAGTAAAAGCTTGATCCCAAAAGTACAAAGACTTCCTTAAGGGATGTCAACCCACTGATTGATGAAAGTAATGTCTGATAAAAGGTAGAATGATAAAAGACTAAAATGATTGAAGACTGAAAAGGAAATGGAAGCAAATGCTTACCTGGATGATGCTGTTGGCCTGGTCACAGTCACCGGCGTCGGTGGTCCTACCGGCATCGGTTGGTCAAGTCGGTCGACGTCGGTTAGTCTGCCAACATTAGTTGGGCCAGTGGTCTCTACGACAGGTGTCGGTTAGGGCAGTAGTCTGTGGATGAGGTCTGGATGAGTTTTTAGTCTGTGGATGGGTCTGAGAAAGGCTATGGGTCTGGGTGAATGGTTTAGGGGTCTGGGTTTGAGAGTCTAGTTGAATGCTCTGTATAGGGATCTTTGTAGGCAAAAATAATGGTCTGAAAGAGGGACCAAATAGAAGAAAGAGGCAATAGGGAGATAGGGAGATAAGGATTTGGGTTTGGTTTGGTGATAGTATGGCTTAGAAGCAATAAACAAAAAATTGATTATAGAGACATTCTAAGCTATTGAAAATGACATAACAGAAGAGTACTTACCTCTTGCCTGCTGAAGAAGAAGTGTAGCAGGTCAGGTTGCTAATGTACCTATTGTTGATGTAGAAGATTATTGCAAGGTGGGGCTCCTGATACCTGTTGTGCTTGCTAGTGTAAAAGCCTATTGTGTGTACCTAAAAGAGAGAGTGAGAGGTCTGACAGAAAGATTAGCCGATTGATTGATTAGATTGTAAGATTTAAGAGTTGGATGAAGATCTAGGGAGAAGGGGAGGATAACAGATGCATAAAACTATTATGAAGGAAACCGACACTGGCAATACCACCGATGTCGATCGACAGTTGATCAACGTCGGCAGATGGAAGGCAAGAAAAAGGCTAAAAATAGCCTTCCATTTGTTTTCCCAACTGTCGGGTTCAAGTGGCGGGATAAGAAACAGTCGAGAGAGGTTAAATGGGTGTGAGGATGAGGAATAGGTCATAAATGGGTCATGGGGGGATGAAGGGAATCCAAAGAAGGGCATCTTAAGGTGGTGAGGTGGCAAGGGAGAGGGAATTATTAACTTAAAATAAGATAATTATTTCAAATTAATAAGACATGGGTTAGGAGTGGTTAAGTGGACCAAAGGGGACTAAGGGGGAGAAAGGACCAAGGGGTAGACATGATTTCGGTGTCTACATTTGCCCCTTTTTGTCTTGTTGGTTGTTCTGGATGAACTGCAAGACAAAAATAGGAGTTGATTGCCCCATGTATAGGATGAGGTCACTTTCGTCTTGTTGGTTATTCAAGTGAACTACAAGACAAAAACAAGAGGTTGATTGCCCCGATTATGGGATGATTTATTCCCCCTCAAAGTAGGAGTCGAGGGAAGGGAACTTGGAATCAGGTGCTGATTTGATAGAGAGTGAATGAAAATGGTGAAAGTGTGAGTGTGAACGCTGCAAAAGTCATGATTGCACGTATACCAGTTCACGAGATGGTCAGGTCAAATTGTCACAGGTCGAGGGTCAAGGAGTGCCAAAATTGAAGTAATCAGGCCCTAGCATTTGGTCGTAGCTGATTAGGTTATTCAATCTAAGTTGAAGCTCCAATGGTCATCGTGTTCCAAGTATCTCGGGCTCAAGAAGTGCTCTTAGAAACACAAAAACATCACAAGTAGTGCAGATCAACTAGCTTGCGATCTTATACTTGTGAGGGTCAAAAATAGTCTGCAGACAATTTGCTAACCAGTCGTGGGATAGCATATATGTAAAAACAACCAAGGTAAAGTGGTCTTGGAAGTGGTCAAGGTCAGAGGAGATAGGCATGATCTCCATGGTCTAGTGGTCGAGACGAGGCTGAGATAGATGATTGGTCGAATGAATGGACGGATGAAAGAATGTGACTGAGCTAACCTCAGAACACTGAGTGCTACCTACATAGCCCCTATTGCTGGGCCTCAGGCCAATGTAGTTCTCCCTAAAGGGAGGAAGGGTCAAAGGTATGGATTGGTCTTGGTTGAGGTCAAGGTCATGGATTTGTTTTGGACGAGGTTAAGGTCATGGTCAAAAGGAGGATAGGGTTTGTACATCAGGGAGATGAACAAATGAGGGTGGTTGAGCTAACCCCAGAGGATGTTGTGTCATCTGAGTGCTGCCTACATAGCCCTGATCTTAGGGCCTCAGACCAATGTAGTTCAGACTGGTTGACAAGTTGGTTGATAGGTTGGTTTGGTCATGTGTCAGAATAATGAGGAGAAAAAGATGTTACAGCCTTTTCCAAGTGGTGTATTCTGTAACATTGGTCGAGGGTCTTTCATCCCTAGCAATTTTCCATATTTGTGATGGATGTATGCTAAAAATGAATTGAGGTCTATTTATGCTTCAGCAAGTATTGGTTTATGCTTAACATAAATTGTGTCGGGTCGATAGTTTCCATGTGTGTTGGTTTCCATAGAAACTATGTGAAATAGACCATGATGATGTCTGATGTCATGATGTCATGTTGTTGGTCTGAAAATGTTTGGATTGGCTGGGTTGAAAAAGGTTTGGTAAAATGTGACCAAAGTGTGAAAGGAAGTGAAAGGCGAATTGCTCTTTCATTGACAAGGACCAAAATGAAAGCATAGATAGGGGATGTTAGAACAAAGAGCCCCATTCATGCATCACATCATTGACCATGGTTGTGATAGAGAAGTAATCGAATCACTTAACGTTAAGTGAGCTCGAAGTCCCTTGAGTATGCTAGGGTGATAAGTAGGATTATGTGATATGAGAGGATGGGATAACCTTTTTGTGGCAGGAAGAACCTTGCCCCTGTTATAGGTGACCCGAGAATGACTATAGGCATGTCCATGACTTTAAATAGAATGTCAGTCATTTTTTTTGTTTTTTTTTGCGCAGACTGATCGATGCGGAAAGTCTACATAGGGATGTTGTTTTGCTTGGTGGTCATATATGTGAAGCTGATCGATGCGAGAAGCTTAAAAAAGAGTGTTATCTGTAGCAATATTTAGTCATAGCCATCCTTCGAGGGAGTGGTCTATATTTTTGCTTTGCATGCTTTTTGATATGACTTTGGTCTAGCTGTCCTTCAAGGGAGCAGTCTAGTAGTACAACAATTATGTAGCTATCCTTCGAGGGAGCAGTCTACATTTAGAGTTTTATGACCTTTGATATGATAGGTATCCCATTTTTGATATGTTTTTGTTGACTGAAGTTTTCAGCCATGGACAAGCCTCTAGAGGTTTAAGGGTTCCCTTTTATTAGGACAAAGCATTCATGCTTGACAAAAGGGTTGATGAATGTTGGGAAATAGGGTTGAAAGGAATAGGAATGAAAATGATAGGGATTGATCAAGGTATGAGCTCAAGTAAAATGTCAAGTGATTGAGTACTTGACTAACAGCAGAATGGTCGTAGATGCAAGGCATAAAAGGGCTCAGGTTCTGATTAGTCCCTGGGCCATGCTTGTGCATTTATGATAATGTTTGAGTTAATTAGGAGCAGATTTGCCCCATTTGCCTCTTTGAGATTGGTCACGTATTGATGTTGGATGTAAAGTTGGTTGATATGGTCGCTGATTGGTCGAGACCAGTCGAATGGTTGGTCAAAAAGGTTGGTTGAATGTTTGGGTTGAATGTTTGGTTGAGGTCATGATTGATGATTGGTTAGTGTCTGGTCGATGGTCTGGTCAAGGTCATGGTCATGGTCAATGTTTGGGTGAATGTTTGGTCATTGTCTTGGTCAAAATTTAGTTGAGGTCTTGGTCAATGTCATGATCGAGGTCTCGTTGAGGTCTGGATTGATGATTGGTCAATGTCTAGTTGATGTTTGTTGATATTTGGTCAATGGTTGGGTTGGTATTAGGTTGATGATTGGTCAAATTTGGTTGAGACTGGGTCGAAGCTTGGTTGATTGATTGGGTGAAAAGGTTGGTTGATTGATTTGGTTGAGACTAGTCGAGGTTGGGTTGAAAGGTTGGTCGAGGCTTAAGATTAAAAGAGTGATTGATATTCGGTCAGGACTGGGTTGAAAGGTTGGTCAAGGCTTAGATGAAAGTTGAATTCTCCCAGCGGCTAGGGAGAATGTTTGATAGATTGGTCAAGGTTGGTTGAGGCTTGGTGGATTGACTATGTTGATGTCGAATAAGGGGGTCAAAGGCAGTAAAGGGACCATAGTCTGGAGTGGAGATCCTGATTTAGGTGATGAGGTTTGAGAAGCATGGGTTGCTGTTGATGATTTGTCGAAGGGGTGGTCAAGAGAATCCTTGATGAGAAGGGAATCCTTTTTTTGATGTTGATGAATGGTAGCTTTGAGAGCGAAGCAACGCTCAGTGTCATATCCCAGAGTGTGATGATAGTGGCAAAATTTAGAGTTGTTGAACCAAGATGGTCTTGATCCAAGAGTTGATGAGTGGGGCGGTGTTGAAGGTTTATTGATAATGTGGTCAAGAAGAAGGGTGTCTTTCCCCAAGCATTGGTGAATGACAACCTTGAGGGCACAATAATGCTCAGTGTCATGCCCAGGCATGTGATGATATGCACAAATTTGAGTGTCGTCAAACCAGGGTGGTTTTGGTCTAAGAGATTGATATGGTCTAAGAGGCGGGAGATTGATGCGAGAAGACTGCAACAATTGCCGTAACAGCAAGGCATAAGAACCTGCTAATGGGTCTATGTGTCTTGTTGCAGTGGGGGTTAATGACTTTGGTTTAAGAGGCGTTGGTAGATGGATTGGAGGAGATATATGTCTGATGGGTTGAGAGAGTAATGGAGGCAACTTGCCTCTATGAAGTATGGGAGTAGGAAGCACTCCTATTAAAGTGGACGGATGTGGGCCCAAAATTGAAGGTAATGATGAAGGTGGGGGAGGAGTCCTCCGATGTAGTTTAGTGGCCTTCTTTGGTTTAGGTTGAGGACCACCATTGTGTGAGGTGAGGTTAGATACAGGCTTGGGTTCGGATGTCGATGGAGGTGAATGAGATGTAGCAATCTCAGGAAAAAGGCAAGAGGAAATCGTGATTGGGTCTTCCTCGATCAAAATGGGCAGAGAGACTGGTTTTTCTCTTGGCAGAGAAAAAATAGGAGAGTGTGGCTCCTCAAGAGGGTAGAGGGCAGGGATGATTGTGCCTTCTATTTGTGCTTGAGGAGTAGGTAAGGTAGGGTCCTCCATTGGTAGAAGGAAGGATGAATGTGGGCTTAATGGCGTTGGTATGGTCAAGGCATCCTCCAGTATAAGAGAGGTAGATGGAAGACTAATAGGAGAAGAGGATTCTTCTACCTATAATGGATGAATAGGGGAAGAAGACTCTTCCTCCTGTGAAGGAGGTTGGTCAAGGATAAGAGGCGAGACCGTGTTGATCGTGCGTATGCCATGCTCTTGAGAGCTATTGGTCAAGGTCTGGACATTGTTTTGGGTAGGCAGATGATTAGGAAAGGGTTGCTTGAAGATATCGATGTGTTGGTTGGGTAGGGCATTTGGGTTATCCAAAACAAGATCCCCCTTGTCGATCATATCTTGGACTATGTTTTTGAAGGTTTGGCAATTGTCGATGTCATGGCCGTGGATGCGATGATAGTGACAGAAGTCAGCCTCCCTATACCATGTAGGGAGGGATTTTGAAGGGTCGAATTGGGGTGGTCAGATTGGAGGGAGATTGAGGAGCCCCTACTTGACAAGTTTTTCCAAAATGGAATTGTATGATTCTCCAAGCAGAGTGTATGAACGTTGGATGTACCTTTGTTGGAATCATTTGGTGATGCTTAAAGATGTAGAAGGTTGAGAGTGATTAGTTGTTATCGAGGATGGTGATCTAATGACCATAGTGTTGGCCACTCCTTTGGACTTGGATTTGGCAGAAGAAGAAGGTCTGGAAGAAGAATGGTCATTGGCTTTTGTGTTGGTATTACGCAATTTGACCTTATCCTCTTCAATGGCATGGAGTTCAAGCTTTCGGGCCATGGTGAAAGCTTCATCAAAAGTGCAGAATGTTTGAATCCTCAAGGTAGAAGAGATGTGCCTGGCACATGCTCAAGAAAAGAGATTGATGAGATCAGGTTGAGGCAAGGAGAAGGAGAGCTGGTTAATCAAGCCCCTCCAATGGGCGACAAAATCGACTATTGATTCGTCATCAAATTGTCTGATGGAGTAGAGGTCTGTGATTGAGACTTGTTTGGTGATATTGATAGAAAAATGGTCGAGAAATAATTGGGCAAGTTGAATGAATGAAAAGATAGAATGTCTGGTAAGAGAGCTATACCAGTCAAGGGCAGGGCCAAAAAGTGACATGGGGAACGTGCGTAGAAGTAACGCATCATCATGGGCTATGAGATAGCAGGCATGTCTGAATGCCCATAGATATTGTTGCGAGTCTTCCTTACTCTAGAAGCGAGTAAATTTAGGAAGCTCCTAATGGTTGGGGTATGGTCAGATTGGGATGGAGGGATGGATGGGTTCATTGCAAATTTGCTCATACGAGAGAGCATTGCGTGAACCAAAAATAGAGGTCTCGATATTGGACATTTTATCCATCAGCATTTTGATGAGATTTGCTGATAGATTGGTAGGTGCAGTGCCTCCTAAGTTGTAGGGCACTTGAAAAGTGCTATAAGGGGCATACGACGTAGTCGGTTTCACTTGTAGGGGCGTAACATATGTGTAACTAGTTGCAAGGACAGAAGTGGAGGCCAAAGGTGGTTGGGTTATGGAAGTAGAAGGTATAAGTTGACTAGATACCACCAAAGGTGGTTGCATGGTGGCATTGGCAAAAGGGGAGGTAGACACTCCTACATTTATGGGTGCAAGAGTGTGAGGGGTCGAGACAATCAAGTTTTGGTATGATGTAGAACTCGGTTGAATTGTGTGTGGTTGAGGGGGTAACGAAACCCCAATGGAGGTTGGTCTAAAAATAGATGGGGAGGCCAAACTTTGCGTATTGGCCATGGTTGGGTTAATGGTTGAGGTAAAAGGCTGGGTAGCGGATGGTGTTAATGTCATCACCGCTTCACCTGAAAGGTCTCGCATTGGGTTTCTTGCGAGATAGTTTTGGAGGGCTTCGACATTGAGGTCCAAGAATCTTTTGAAATCTTGGTCCCCTTCAGGGAAAATGGGGGTTTGAGTTGGGGTCAATCGAGTAGGAGTTCTTTTGGTCTCTGAGTGGAACTCCATTATAGGACTGGTTGGGGAAGGGAAAATCGATTGATGGCTAGCGTGGTCAAGAAGAGCCTTGGTTAGACTGCACGTCAAAACCATTCAAGGCAAGAAGAGGTCAGGTTCCAGAAAGTCAGGATGTGGATTTGGCAGAGAGAGGGTCAGGTTTTAAGGCTGTTATTTTGAAAAAGGACTGTGATAGTGACTGATGTCGGTTGAAAAACTGATGTTGGTGGGAAAGATGGCTGACATTGGTTATATAACTGATGCTAGAGAGGGAAGATGGCTGATGTCGATGGTAAAGCTGATGCCGGTGACTGTGGTTTCCAAAAACTCAAAAAAATTGAAGATTCTTGGCAAAAAAGGAAGAAGAACATCGTCACTAGCTCAAAAAACCAGATGGGAATAGAAAAATAGAGATGGACAGGTAGACCCTAAGCATTAAATCCTAAGAATCAACTTTTAGAATCATGTGGCTTATGCCTTAAAGTGATGTTTGGGGAGGTTGGTTGTTAGAATGGGTGCTAGAAGAGGTAGTTTATGGATGGTTTTAGGTTTTTTTAGGTGCTCAAGAGTCTGGGTTAGGTTCCGTACATGGCCTGGTGCTAAGGAGCAAGCTCCCCTCACTTCACGAGCCCAGTGATAAGCTGGTCTTGCTTAGCCAAAATATACTTTCCCTAGAGATTATCCTTTGCCAGAGAACAGAGTGGGCTTTCCCCTTGGTGATGAAATCCAAGTAGGATTGTCGGGATGGGTAAGGTATCCGCTGGGTGATGAAATCCTAGTCGGGCCTTGTCTCAGGTGAGTTTGATGTTTGATTTGGTGCAAGTGATTTGGTTGTGTAACATAAAGTGGACTATGATTAATTCATGATGCGGTTATTAATTACTAGGTGTGGACTAAGAAATGCAAGCAACCAGAAATAAAATGCAATGTGTTTTAAGCCCAAGTCAAAATGTGAGTTTGAATGAAAACAAGTTGAGAAAGGGTTGAAGAATATGACTTTTGACTAGTTTGAAATGCAAGAAAAGAAAAAAAAGTTCTTTTTAATCCCGCTAATGGTGTCATTTAGAAGAGAAGAAAGAGGTGAAAAGGGAGGAACCTAATGCACCCTATATGAACAAAAAGAAAAGGAACCCAAGGAAGACCCTAAGGTCCCACCGGGCGTGCCAGAATGTTTCTATGCTATATTCACTTTTTACATTCAAAGAGAGAATAAGAAACTAAGAAGAAATGGTCTAAGGCTTGTATGTACCTGGATGAATTTGTGCGCACCATTATCCAGATGTCATGAGAACTCCTCTTTGGTTGTGGAGGATGACACCTGCAAAAGAAAGAGACTAAAATAAAGAAGGTGTTAGATAAGGAGATGGTGGGTTGCCAAGTAAAAGCTTGATCTCGGAAGTATAAAGACTTCCTTAAGGGATGTCAACCCACTGATTGATGAAATTAATGTCTGATAAAAGGTAGAATGATAAAAGACTAAAATGATTGAAGACTGAAAAGGAAATGGAAGCAAATGCTTACCTGGATGATGCTGTCAGCCTGGTCACAGTCACTGGTGTCGGTTGGTCAAGTCTGCCGATGTCGGTTAGTCTGCCGACGTCAGTTGGGGTAGTGGTCTCTATGGCCAGCGTTGGTTGGGGTAGTAGTCTGTGGATGAGGTTTGGATGAGTTTTTGGTCTGTGGACGGGTCTGAGAAAGGCTATGGGTCTAGGTGAATGGTCTGGGGGTCTGGGTCTGAGAGTCTAGTTGAATGCTCTATACAGGGATCTTTGTAGGCAGAAAGAATGTTCTGAAAGAGGGACCAAACAAAAGACAGAGGCAATAGGGAGATAGGGAGATAAGGATTCAGTTCTGGTCTGGTGATAGTATGGCTTAGAAGTAATAAATAGAAAATTGATTACAGAGACATTCTAAGCTATTGAAAATGACATAACAGAAGAGTACTTACCTCTTGCCTGCTGAAGAAGAAGTGTAGGAGGTCAGGTTGTTGATGTACCTATTGTTGATGTAGAAGACTGTTGCAAGGTGGGGCTCCTGATACCTATTGTGCTTGCTGGTGTAGAATCCTACTGTGTGTACCTGAGAGAGAGAGTGAGAGGTCTAATGGAAAGATTGGTCGATTGATTGATCAGATTGTAAGATTCAAGAGTCGGTTGAAGATCCAGGGCGAAGGGGAGGATAATAGACGTAGAAAACTATTATGAAGGAAATCGATGCCGGCAATACCACCGACGTCGGTTGATAGTTGACCGACGTCAGTAGATGGAAGGTAGGAAAAAGGCTAAAATTAGCCTTTCGTCCATTTTCCCAACTGCCGGGTTCAAGTGGCAGGATAAGAAACGGTCGAGAGAGGTTAAATGGGTGCAAAGATGAGGAATAGGTCATAAATGGGTCATGGGGGGATGAAGGGAATCCAAAGAAGGGCATCCTAGGGTGGTGAGGTGGCAAGGGAGAGGGAATTATTAACTTAAAATAAGATAATTATTTCAAATTAATAAGACATGGGTTAGGAGTGGTTAAGTGGACCAAAGGGGACTAAGGGGGGAGAAAGGACCAAGGGGTAGACACAATTTCGGTGTCTACAGATTGTATCATGACATTAATGTCTAAATTGAGGGCTCTCAAATAATATAAAAAACATGTTCTGGGGATGGCTTGATCAATAGAGGTATCCTAGTCCATGTTTTTTGAAATCTAAGGTTAAATTCATTCATGAACTCATGAGGATCACTCTTTATGGTGTTAAGTTATTCAACTAAGGATAGGTGATCAAATTTGTCCTCAAACTTCCTACAAAAGGCTGGACCTGAGTCATCCTATGAAGTAATGGAGTTTAGTGGGAGGTTTTTAAATCATTGCAGAGCTTTTCCATTGAAGGAAGCAACAAGAAACCTAATATCCAAATTCTCCTAAAAAAATTATGAACTAAAAAAAGGTTAGCAACATCCTTGATTTTCTCAATAGGCATGGTTTGATCTTCTTTAAGAATAATGGGATGCTCTTAAGAGCTAATACTGGTATATCATTAAATTGGGAAAGATTCAATGGGCTTCCTCTATTAAATGGGATAAACACTTGGTTTTTGATGGCCATCTAGGTAGTGAGAATTTCACTTTATAAAATAATAAGCTGACTGAGATATATAAATTACTTTTTAGGATAAGGATTTGTCTTATTAAATCTATTTCTTATATAATAAGAAGAAGGCAACTCAACAAATTCAATAGGAATACCTTTACTAGATGATCTTATGGTAACATTTGGCATGAAGTTTGTGAATATATAATACTAAGAACTCTAAAATTTAAAGGAATTATTAGGTTGAAATTTCCTCAACTCCAAACTTCAGCTATGCCAAGGAGAATGTGTCCCACCGAGCATGCCAAAAACTATCGTCAATCAAGAGTGTGACATTATGATAATTTGTGTTATTTCTCACTCCTGATGAAAAATGAAATATATCCTAAGTGTGTGTGAATTTTTAAGGGAGATAATATGTAAAGAGGGATTGTTCCCTTTATTCAATCACTAAAACTTTTTCTTAGACCTAGTAACTACTGATTCTAACAATGAAAAAGGTGAAATGAATACTACCTACAATGGAATTGGAATGAAAATTGGGAATGAAGATGATGTACCAATATTGTATGACCACTTATGATTGTAATGGACACTCTTATGAAAGGGATAATATTGTACACATTCTCTTCACTTTAGGGATGACTTCTACAAAATCATTGCACAAGGACTTGAAAAACTCAATATTTGCAAGGAAAGAATGTAAAGGAATTGAATTCACATCCAATACTTAAACTAAAGTTGATATTGACACTTAAAATGAATTTTATAATTTTAAAAATTCTAAATGAAGATATAAAAACTAGACAATAACATAGGAAAACAAATGTTTCATAATGCTATATCAATGGCAAACACACACTTCACCAATACCTAAAAATAGAGGAAAAGAGCTTCTTATTTATCTCAAAAGGTGAGTAAAAAATTTGGCAGCCTTTCAATATAAAAAAAACTAAAGAGTTATAATAACATTATATAAAAATGAGTAAAAATAGAAAATAAAATGATAGGAGACAAAGCAACCCCAAAATAGGGGTTTCAAACTTAGTCTACACATTTCTCCAATGCTACGTAGTATTTCCTCAAACCTTTCCATTCATCCATGTTTTTAGGGTGGAATATAAGAGATATTATCATGAGTTTATTATTATTTGAAATGTCTTCTTAATTATTTTTCAGTCTAGACCACTTGGAAGGTGCCTATATCCTTGTTTCACCCCCTATATACTAGCTCGCATGTCTTTGTTAAAGAATTAGTTCCCCCCCCCCTTCCCTTGAAAATTAGACTTAAATTATTGATTAATTCTCCATTTAAACATTATTATAAGGAATTAATGAGGTATTTACACCATACACGGGCTGTTACAATCTCTTTAATGATTGTTTGACTCCTTCAATAAGCTAGACATTGGAAGGAAAAAAGGCTTTTTTGGAGACTCGAGACCTTTTCAAACCTTTATAACTTATTCCATCTGATCCTTGACATTTTATTACTTTAAATGTGGTGTATATAATATGTATTGTCCTTTGTAAAAGTTATTAGAAACATTATGCAATGATTTAGTGTTTTGATCCCTTGGAAAACTCATTTTCCAACATGGCGTAGAAGGGAAAAGTTGAGTTTGTCTTAAAGAATGAAAATTTATTCCATGGATGTACTCTCAATATCATACTAGACCTATATAAATACATTTTAATCCATTAATTTCCCCAAAATATCTGGTTTTGTACTAAAACCTTGAATTTCCTATCAATCCCTTATAGCCCTCCTAATAGGTAAAGCTACTTATCTAGAATAATATGGAGATAAATATGGAAAAATTAGTACATTTTTGTATACCCATTAATCTCTTTCAACTCCACACAAAATTTCATGATCAAATTATGAGTGTGTCATATCTAGCTCATTTCCTCTCCTAAATTAGGCCTAATTAGGCCTCTTAGGCCTAGAAAGTAAAAATCTTGCTCTAAAGATATACCACACATGTGAAATAACCAAAAATAATGTTATTAAATTTACCTAGGCTATCACCATCCTCCATTTCAATTTCAATGCCCTGAGACCCTATGAAAGTATGCAAACCAAGAAATCACCTTGTCACCTAGTCTCATTTTGAGCTTGTTTAAGAATGCCTTATAAACTAGTCCTGGTTTGATCACCTCTATAATATATTTTTGAATTTTTGGATTAAATACTTATTACACATCCCAAATGACATAACTAAATTAGTTTGAATAATTATTTTGCTTAGATAACTTATAAAACACTAAAAACATGAAAATATATGGATTTTATGATAGTATGTATAGGTGACATCATCATCAACGTACATATTTATAACCTAATTATATTATTAAACAACATAAAATATATTTTATGAGTAAAATGTTTCATCATATGTGCATTTTAGGTCCATTTTCCTAGACTGGTCACAATTAGGGTTTTAAAAGGGTTTAAAACCTATTTGGGGTTTTAACAAGTGTTCATAAAGAACAAACCACTAAATTAACTCCTTCCACTTGTAAAATATTATTTAAAAACATAATAACCTTTACCAAATTTATTATCTTTCCATTAAAAGTGTGAGATATGGTGTGAGTGTCTATTGTTGCTCATTAGGTGGCATGCCTAGCTCTCTTTAAACTTGAGAGAGGTCAAATTTGAGTTTTGGACCTCAAACATCAATATCACTATTGGGATAAGTTTATACACATATAAAATAATATTCCTCATGATTATACATGATTTTTTACTGATTATTACCCCTTTTCATGCATCTAGTGTACTAGTCAAGGGTATTGGGGTTTAGGCATGTCATCTTCTTACTAGCCTTCAAGGGAATTTGAGGTAAAAACATAGGTTTATTGTGCCACTTGAGAGTGTATTGAAACATATTATATGTATTTATATTTCATAAAATTACCTCCATGATGTTTTAATTACTTATGTTATGTGTAAACCTCAAACAAGCCCCTTGATCTCATCACTACTTGCCAATAGAGTGGGCAAGGTTTGAGATGAAATAATGGGTATTTATATTGTTATTATGGAATTAAGATGACCATTATTGTAATTTTAAACTAATAAACATACCATTTATCAAATATCAAAGTATAAGTGTGACTATAGAGCCCTCAAAATACCATCATAACTTATGACTAGTTGTAAGCCTTTATGTGTTAAGGTTGAGAACAACCATCCTGGGTCTTAAGACCTCAAAACTTACCTTTATTTAAAATATATTTTTTCAAATTTATTTAATCATTAAAATTATCCATTATTATTATCTATAATCATTTACCTCTCATTTAGGTCTAAAACACTGAGTTTTACCATTGAGGGTTTGTATGCAAGCAAGCATTATTGACCCTAAAGGTCAGTTTTGAGTGTTTCTCTCATTATCTCACTATTTGATAATTTATTTAGGCCTTAATGGAATATAAATACATTACATGACACTATTATACATACTTTTTTCAATTAAAAATACGTTCATCACACTTAAACTATGAGTAAGATTGTAGGTCTCAAAAAGAGATTGTGTCTTTTGACTGCCTATGTTGATTGTATTCTACCCTCAAGATCTTCAAATGAAAATGAATTCCAATTATTGGAACTCTCTCAGATAATATTTAATATTTAATTCTAATATTATTCTATTTCCCTTTACTCATAACCCTTGTCCATATTTCCACTCTTGCTTTTGACTATCTATAGGTCATTAAATGATTGTAGGTGGATATTTGATGTTGTTTGTATGACCTGAGGTGGAGAAATGAAGGTAAAAAGGCATATAACATGGATAAAAAACCTATTTGATATTATTAATACATATTATCATCTACAAACTCTTTAAACATCTTCATACCTCATAAGTCTCCTCAATCTAATACACATGACTATGTTTTTGTCTTCTCTTGACTGTAAGTATATTAGTTTGACTGTAACTCCTTTCATCAGTTCCTTACCCTGAAAGGTTATTTATGAACCTATATAAAACCTATAAACTTTTTTAAATGACTGAAACAAACTCACAATCTTATCACTATATTCCTTCTATCCAATTGTCCTTGGAACTCAAATAGGCCTATTAGTTGATTGTAGGTGGGGATTTAGTTGTAAGTGTTCTTAATGTTTCCTTTGTTGTAGGTGTAAATTTGATATTAAAATACATTTTTAAGGTAATTTTCATGGATTAATAACCTTATTCATATAATTAATACATCTTAACCTCTAATCTCTTCTCATACACCACTTCCAATGTACTATGTTTGATTATGTTAACTCCTTGGTGATTGCAGGTGTAAAGTTAGGGCTTGACTATAGCTAATTCCTGAGAGATATATTTACTTGAAATATAATTAAATATATTATACCAAACTCATAAAAAATCCATTATATTGATGAGCTAACTATTTATACCAAACTCAAACCTCATTATAATCTTTGCATTCAATTGGTATCTTTGAACAATAAATAGGCCTATAAGTTGGTTGTAGGAACATGAGTGAATGTCAAATTTGAGTTTGTTTGATCCAATAAAATCTTTATGATTTATTAAATAAATTAATACATGGGATAATAAATTCATCCATCATATAAATAAACTTCTTGAAACTCCCTCACAAATTCTCATTGGTTAGAAACCTGACTAACTGAGCTATTGTTCAGGCTATAGGTTAACATTAATGCTTATATGGATTATATGTGATTATATTGGTTTTTATTAACTTTTAAAAACTTATTTATTCTTTATTTTCCTTCATAATCATCCCATATTTTACCTTATTCATCTACACAAGTTCACCTACATGAAAACTTGATTGTGCCTCCACTTATATGGTTATAGGTGGCCATTTTGGTTTTTTTTAGGCTTCTAAGAAGAGAGTCACTCTACCTATCCTAAGCTCACTATATTTACTTTATAACATTATATAATTTTAAAACTCCAAATGGAAACATCACCTCAAAACTCTCTTATTCTTGATGCTTCCTTGAAAATTTTAGTCATGAAACAAAGGATTGTTGTAGGTACATAATTATATTCACTATATGGACTGAGGTGACCATATGAAGAATAGTTGGATTTTGACAAATGTGGTGATAATAAAACTCACTGAGACCAACTCAACCTTCATCAACTTGAAGAGAATGATATAAAATCTTGATAAACAAGGGGATCAAAGTATTTGACAATTATCTTAAAAAATGTTAACTCTCCTTAAACTCTATTAAACTAAGTTCTAAGGAGGTTTTCTTCATGATTTTATTATACCTTCACAACCTTTATCTCATCCTCATCCCTTAATGTTTTATAAATTATCTATGATGGTCCATCTAACATCCTCAATACACTCTTAAGGAACACACAATCTTGTAGAGGGTCTCTTAAATTGGAAACACAGTAGCACATAATCCTTTAGTGCTATTTTAGGCATTAGAGGATCTAAACTAAATTTATTTCTCCCAAGAGTGTCTCTAGTCATATTTAATACATTATGAGAAATATAAAACAATATAATTACCTCAAAATTAACTTTTTCATCTTCATGAGTCTTAATAACCTTTATTACCTACCATGAAGTTCTTATAACCTGCTGCTAAGAATGCCTACAAGAGATATTTTGAGTTTTTAAGAGAATATTTTTAAAACCATCCATGGAGTGTCATTATAAGGTGAATAAATAACTTATAATCTTTTATAATCCATCCAAAATAATGATAACTCACTAATATTCTTTCATACATTGAGAATCTCATTAGACTTGCTATTGTACCTTGTGGAAGGGCCAAATGACCACCCAAGCTATCTCAAGAGATAATTTTTCAAGATGAAGGTGAAAAAAAAATTATTTGACTAAATATATGTATTTTACCTAAAAAATGAGATTTAAAACTCGTAAAAATTAATACATTTAATTGGTATATCAAACATGCTTGAAAATTGACAAATCTCAAGTCAAGATAGGTAACCAGTTTCTTGTCAAAAAATTCATTATCAAGGAAATGTAGATGATTATTCAAACATAAAAAAATTATTATTTAACCCTAAAATCATACCCATAAATCCATTTTTCTCCATAAATCTCTAAATTGAATAAATGGTGACAAACTTAGACCTTATCTGGATGACTAGGTCATATTGACCCTCTTATACTCTTCATAGTTTTTCATAAATATGTGGGAATGAATCTAAAAACCAATGCCACTAAATTAAATTTAATTAGGGTATCTATCATTTCCCAATATATTTGGACCTAAATCTCTCTCTCTTGCCTGTACTGAGCAAAAATTGATGGCCTTCCTAGAGCTACCAAGGAAGTCAATATGGGAGATAAATTGGTTTTCTTAAATTTATCACTTGAATCCTATTAAAAATATTTTTTTGACATTTTCATGGATAAAAAAGTTCTTTAATATCCCCAAATCTCAATTTTACCTTGAAGAACCATACAAATGGCCTCAAAATAGGCCTTTTTGGCACCAAAACTACCAAAATCACTTGAGAATCCTAATGAAACTACTAAAAATGTATCCATTTTAATTTTTGTTCTTAAAAAAGTACCCCATGTACTTATTATTATATTATGTTGTCATTCGTATGCAAAACCTGCTCCAGAAGTCATAAAGTGACCCAAAATGTAGTCAACTGGGTCATGAAGTTAGTTAAACATGTCACCAACCAATTTGATCAATTATACAACATGATATAAATTTTAAATAATCCATAATTCCTCTTATAATTTTATGGAAAATTTTCATTTATTAACCCAAACTAAAACTAGTTAGTAGGTGGCTAGACAAGCACATGGCCTTGATGATCAAAACATTGATTTCATCAAATATACCTTAAATTATATTAATCAAGGTTTTAGATGACCATTTAAGAGACATTACAAGACAACCATACCAATTAATAGGGAAAAAAACATGAAAAGAAAAGTTTCAAATGATAGGGTGACAGTTTGACTTGTGAGGTCAAACTTGTCAATAGGTTATTACCCATGCAAGCACCATATTTCATGATCTTAATGACTACATGATTAAATTGAATCTCAAATGTCTAACCTCAATACCTATAGGTACATCCTCCATGATAAAATTTTCCTATTCAAACATAATGAGGATGATCTATTAGATGGTAATTCTTCTTCTAAAACACCATTCGATGGCCCTAATAATTTTTAAAAAAAAAATTGATGGCCTTGAACCCATTAGTTGGCTCTACCATGTAGAAAAATACTCAACTTGCATCCCACTACTGAAATATTCCCTATTGATTCATTTCACTTAGATAAGGAATTCATTTGGTTGTACCAATGGTACTTCAAGTCACATCCTAAACCAAATTAGGATGAATTATCCAAACTCTTGTTAGTACATTTTAGGCCTAGTGCCTACAATGACTTCATAAGATCACTGATTAAACTTCATCAATCTATAATCATGTGATTATGTCAGACAAAGATTGAAAAACTATCCAAACAAATTGAAATCTTTTCTGATGATTTTTCAAAATTTACTTCATCAGTGATCTCAATGATGTGTTTCATTATGAAGTTAAAATGTTACACTCTCACACAATGATGGAAGACTTAGGTTTAACCCATATATCTAAAGATAAACACACCTCACATCATCATAATTCCAATTGGGCACACTCTAGGCCATTCATTCTAATGCCCCAACTAAAACTCCCTCTCAATGCAACCATCATCAAATGTCTCACAAATGTTTAAGTGTGTGCATGTCTCAAAAATGAGCTATGTTACAATTGTGATGATAAATGGCCTAGGGGACACAAATGCATCAAATAAAATTTTTACGTGCTATATGTTGATTCCCCACCTGATATAGAATAATGTGAGGATACTATAGATAAGTCAAACTAGGAAGGTGATGATTATAGGCCCTTAGATTGATATCCTAAAATATCCATGTATGCTTTGGTATGGGTCACCACTCCCTAAACAATGTGTGTTAAAGAGTTTTCCAAGAATCAACCCCTCACCATTATTATTGATTCTATTAGCACTCATAATTTCTTTGATCCTCAAGTGGCTAAACAATATTATTATTTTGTTCAACCTCATTCCAATTTTGAGGTGATTATTCCAATAGGAGAACATTTAAATGCAAGGGAAAGTGGTGTAATGTTTTCATTTTTGTGGGAGAATATAATCTTAGGATTGACATGTTTTATTTGTCCTTAGGTGGATGTGATGTTTTTATAGGATCCCAATGGTTACAAATCTTGGACCCATTATTTGGGATTTTTTTGAGTTATAGATGTAATTATCTGATATTGGACATCAATACACACTAAAAGGCCTTATTCATGGATCCACTAGTGTTATCATTTCTCACTACATGGAGAAATCCAAAATGGATCCCATGGAATAATTTCTAAACTATTTTCTCTTCACACTGCTTCACTAATGGATTTTACTTAACAATTAGACTTGCATAATATTTTGGTCAAGCATGCAATAGTTTTTTAGAAGCCAATAGGATCAATTCTTTATTGTATTGAAGACCATCATATCCAATTTTTTCTAGGAAATGAACCCCCTAACATTCATCCATATTGCTACCCATTTCATCAAAAGGACAAGATTTAAAATATGGTTCATGACCTCCTATAGGCAAGATTCATTCAACCTAATACTAATGCATTTTGTTCATCAGTCTTATTTGTTCATAAAACAATGGTACATAATGAATTTGCATTGATTATCAAGACTTGAACAAGATCAAAAAATAGTAAAATTTTATAATTATGGTAATGGATGATATAATTGATGAACTCCATGGTGATCTTTTTTCCAAGTTGGACCTACACTTTGGCTATCACCAAATCCATATTTAGGAAGCAAATAATCAAAAAATATCTTTTTAGACACATGATGGTCACTATGAGTTCCTAATTATACTATTTAGGCTCACCAATTCACCTTACACATTCCAAGGTTTAATAAACCAAGTATTATACCCCTTCTTTCAAAAGTTTATCTTAGTCTTCTTTGATGGCATCATCATCTACAATCAAACATTGTAGTATCACCTCAACCATCTCGACATAGCCTTATGAATTCTTGTTTTAAACCAATTATGTGCCAAAAATTCTAAATATTATTTTGGGAAATTAAAGGTCAAGTACATGGGACATATTTTTTCATCTAATGGTGTTCATGTTAACCCCACCAAAATTGAAGCTATAACAAACTAGTTGACACCTAGGACACTCAAAATTCCATGAGGATAAATTGTCCTAATAGGGTACTGCTATAAATTTGTTAATGATTATGGAAAAAATGTAGCTCCAGTGATAACTATACTCAATAAAGACTCCTTTTTATGGTCAATAACATCTACCTATGTGTTTGATAGCCTTAAATAAACAATGTGTACCACACTAGTCTTAGCCATACCTAATTTCTCTAAGACATTTGTTATTGAGTGTGATTCATGTGGCATGAGTCTTTGTGTTGTTCTCATTTTGGAAGGATGTCACATTTCCTTCACTAGTAAGGTCCTTGCTAGGTAAAATTTGGCATGCTCAAAGTATGAAAAACAAATGATGCCTATCCACTATGTAGTCAACAAATGGCATCCATTCTTGGTTGGCAAACACTTTTACATCAAAATTGACCACCAAAGCCTCAAATATTTTTAGAAAAGCATGTATCTTCCCTTATAAAGAAAAATGGGTTTCTAAACTCATGGGGCATGACTATGAGATCACATTTAAAAAATGAAAAGAAAATTTGGTGGCAGATTCTCTCTCTTACCAGTTTGAAGAATAAGCACAACTGTGTGTTATGTCAATTCCCATTTCTACATGTCTCTATGATATTCAATAAGAATGCATCATGACATCCCCACCTAATATATCATTATTCAAATATATATTGATTCATTTTCTAAAAATCACTATACTTGGGATGGACACAAAGTTAGATATAAAACATGCATTATACTAATTGATGAACCCATGTTTAAATAACTCATTTTACATGAGATGCATGATTCCCCTTCATTAGGTCATTCAAATTTTTTAAAATTTATAAGCAAGTATGCCATAGTTTATTTTGGCCTAGAATAATGAAAGATATCAAGAGGTTTATTTTCATATGTGATACTTGCCAACATAATAAAGGGGAAACATTCACACTACCTAGTTTACTCCAACCACTACCAATTCCATAACATCTTTGGAGGATATTTTGATGAATTTGATTAAAGGTCTCTAAATATATAGTGAAATTTTCATCATTCTTGTAGTGGTGAACTACCATTCCAAATATGATCATTTTGTGCCATAGGCCATCCCTACATTGCTTCCATAATATCCCAAACATTTATTGATCAAATATTCTAGATCAATGGTGTTCCCACCACTATTGTCTCAGATTATGACTCTAGTTTCACAAGTGATTTTTCAAAAGAACTCTTCAAGCACCTTGGTATAAATCTTAAAATGAGTTAAGTATATCATCTACAGACTTATGGACAAAAAATAATTGTTGATAAATATTTAGATACCTATCTCCATTATTTTGTCAAAGAGTAGTAATATTAGTGTGTAAAATGGTTGTCTCTTGTATATTGGTGATACAACACCTCTTACCACACTTCCACCAAGATAACCCTATATGAGGCTATCTTTGGCCAAAATTCACCCTCTCTTATTTCATATATACCATGAAACTATTTTTTATAGGCTATTTATACTATCATTAGTAAACATGATAATATCCTTCACCTCATCAAGGATAATCTCCACATGGAAAAAAAAATCACATGAAGTAACATGTAGACCAACACTGCTCTGAATGATCCTTTCACCCTAGAGATATATTTTTCCTTCTCTTACAACCTTACAAGAAATCGTCTTTGAATATGAAAGGCCACAAAAAATTATATCCTAAATTATATGGGCCTTATAAAATTCTCCAGTGAGTTAGACCTATCTCTTACAAGTTAGAACTCCCGCCTTCATTGTCCATGCACCTTGTTTCTCATGTCTCATGCTTGAATAAGGTCCTTAGTTAGAATGTCAACACCCAAAAAATACCTATATAAGTTTATGCAAAAGGATATATCTTTTTATATCCTGAAGTTATCCTCAACAAGTGTTATTGTATGCTCTAAAATTGGGTCATCATAGAAGTTCTAGTATAGTGGCATGGGATGCAATCAGAAGATGCTACCTATTAACCCATTATTTTAATCCAACAAAAATATCCTTACCTAAATCTTTGAGGGAAAGTTTTTTAAAGGGGAGGGCATGTTATGACCTTAGGCATAACTATCCTTTTGTAATTTGATTCTTTAATAAAATGATATAGACGCATATGCTTTGTAAGATGTCCTTCAAGCACATTGTAATAGATAAAATAGTGGATTTTAATAGTATGATGTAATAGTGGAATAATCCTAGATTCATTGGAAGTAGTATTTATCTATTAATAGATTATTTTGAATATGATCCTAACCTAGTAGGAATGCACCAATGAATTGTATTGAATTGAGCTTTCTCAAAGGAGGTCTCTACCTCGAAGAGGCCAATGATTTAGTAATTTTTCTATTGTAATACAATTCTAATTATTTTGAATCAATATATTTCTACTATTTTTTATTTATTTCATATATTTGTAATTTAATCGTCACTTATTCAGGAAGGATCATATCATACCTTCATGTATATTTCTACATTCTTATTCTTACAACTATTTTATATGCCCTATAAATGCCTCTGAATCATCACTAACCCGCTTTGTAATTGGTAATTGGACTAATTATAAGACACTATTAGGATTTATATCATAAATAATATTATGTGGTTATTTTCATATTAACCCACTCACTAAACTATTATATGTCAACTTAACGTGTGTAATTATAACCCCCATTACTTGTGTTTTTCTCCAACTATGCATCTCAAGAAATTTCCAAAACTTATATTTAATACCTCTATTCTTCCATAATTTTGAGAGTGTTATGCACTACCAAATTATAATTTATTTACCAAATAGATTTATCCAAATACAACTCAAAATGTTTGTATCCCTATCTATAGAAATGCTTTTTAGAACACCGTGCAATCTAAGATAATTATTTTAGAACACATATTCTAATTTGGTCTCATTATTGGTTTTATTTCATGTCATAAAATGAAGTAACTCATAGAACCTATCCACAAAAAAAATCATTTCCTTGTTGTGTTTTACAAAACCAATACAAATTTCATATTCTAATTTGTCTATGATCCTTTTGACATTAACAATTACCTATATAGCCCTAGGAATTGTACATGGACTTTAGACACTTTACATATCCTTAAACTTGAAAAATACTTTACCACTTATATATTCATATTTGACAAAAATATTTACCTTATAATCAATTTTACAAAATTATCCACCCAAACCACCACTATAAAGTTCACTCATAATATTGATTCTCATATGCCCAACTTGAATACATAGTTGGTTTCTTTTAAATAGATAACCATTATACATAAACAAGGCCATTATCAACTACTAATACATTCCTTCATTATTTAAAAAAAATTCCAAAATATGGATAAGAGTCATACAAGTCTTAGATATTCTTATAGCCAACTACTTCATTCACTTTAATAGTTAATAATGTCATATGCTTAATCAAATAATATACTAATTGATTAAGCTTTTTGACTTATGTTTAAAATAAAATGTATATCCATAAGATAAAGATACCCACTTTGAATGTTTATTAATTAACATATTCTAAATGTTTGCATAACATAAGGCCTCATGGCATGTAAACACAATAAAACCCTTAGGCATTGTATGCACCCAAATTTGCATTATGCAACATTTGTAAAATTTGATGAAGATATGATGACCTAAAATAAAAGAATTATTAGACATATTTATCCTCCTTTCCTTTAGTCCTTTTCCTATTTTATGTCCCTTGTAATCTTTAAATTTTCCATTTTATAAAGTGTTTATCCCTTGATATTAAAAGTTTTCATTCCATGGTGAAACTACCATGAGGTCAATGCATTCACCCCAGTGTTTATTTTACTACTAAAACCAATGCTTGCATATAGTGGTGATTTCATCTATATATAAATATTTTTAAAAATTATTCTCAAGACTAAGGTTTCCACACATTTTTCAAGATTTTGATTACATATTTATTCTTTTCTCTTGAGTTCAACTTCCTAATCCCCCAATACACCTTTAGTATTGATTATATTAATCTCAAAAACCTCCAAGGTAAATCAAACAAGCTTTTAGACAAAATTGATTAAACTCCTTCACACAACTTATTCTTATTCCTTATAAGTATTTCATTATTCCTGTATTTTTTTTCTCCAAAAATAATATTAAGGATTGGAATTTATAAATTTTATAGATCCATAATGTGACTTCTATTTTTGAATTACTTATTCGAAGATTAATAGTAGTCTTTTGGTCATTCATAAAAAAAATTAAGAACAAGACTCCTAAGCTTGTATCCAATACTCTATCATTTTATGATTAACCACCCATCATTTATATCATGATTTGATCATACCTTAATGCCTCAAATGAGTAGATAAAATTCATTTTAATTACTATTATAATTAAGGGAAAGATAATTAAGACATTTTTAGAGTAAATAGCTAGTGTTCCTACTCGTAGAAAGTGCAGAGAAAATAAAAATATCAATTATGGGAGGTGATCATGATAGAGTTGAACCCATTTTCTATGCTAAGGTAAAAGAATATCCTTACATATGGAGAAAAATGGTGAAGGTAGGAATTGCAAGATTCATGGAAAGGTTAGTATTCTATGACATGGTGATTTCTTGAGACTTTGAAAGAGTTTAGAAGAAAAGGGAGGTCTGTATGCATGGTTTAAAAATCATGGTCATTGAATAAATCATCGATGAAATTACAAGTATGAACTACAATGGTGTTAAAAATTTTAAAGACAAGAAAATAAAATATGAATTGTTCAATATTTTTTATAGCTCAAAGAATTAAAAAACCCAAGTCATTAAGTCATAAAGGTTTTCTTAGGGTTGATATGCTAAGGAAATGTCCAGATGTCTATCTTCAATTCATGAAATATATCACACTTGAGGGAAAGCACACTATAATTTTTTCTCATCATATCCTCCTCAATCATTTTATAGGTCATCATAAAAATATCCCCTTCTTTTTACTAAAATAACTTGAAGTTTTTATCACTAATTTCATGAGCAACCCTTCGACATACATAATTCATTAGGGAATCATCCTAATTATGGTCAAAAGGGGGGAACTGCACTAGATCAAGATAGTTAATAAGGCTATACACATACCTAGTGAACAAGAGTATTTAGTTAGGGGTAGTGAGGATTTTTTAGAACAAGAGGCAGAACCCAAATGGGGGAAGAATGAAAGGTTTGGTGAAAAAAATTCTCTAGGGGACTTTAAGGTCAGAGGTAGCCATAAGGGTGTTTCATTTTAAGTTAAACCCATTGCTATCATGGGTCAATTTTTTTTCAATTTTAACATACATGATGAAATAGAACAGTCTATGCAAAAGTTGTAGATGAAAGTGGCCATCTAGAGGCTTCTGAGTTTGGAATTTTTTTTATTAGTTTTATAAATTGAAGGATTTGTTGTCGCTATATGAATTTTTAATGGGAAAGGGTGACACTCATAAGAAGGAAGAAGCGAATGTATTCCAATACCTACATGCCATAAGGAATAATCATAGTGGAGGCAATAAAGAAGATAGGAGGGATTTTGAACAAGGACATGCAAAAACCAAATATGTGGGGCTTAAGAGGAAGATGGAAGTCATTGAACCTCTATAGGGTATTAGTAGTTTGTACCAAAGGAAGGGACAATAAAAATGATAATATTGGGACCAATAAATTGGTTCTCTATTCAGGATTTAAAGACTCAGACTGGTAATTTCTTGGTGTTTAAATTTTATGGTATTTTTATAGGTTTTTTGGAATTAATTTGATAGTAGAATATGGTAGTGGCTAGTCTTTGAGTCCTATGTTCTCTATTGTCTTTTTTACTGCTTCTTTATCTTTTCTATATTTTAGGATTTTTTTACTTGGTATGAGACCCTTAACCCATTTATCAACCATATCTGATAAAAAATATATGTCTTCCTTCAATTTATTGATTTTATTTTTAATTATATAGTATACTACTATTGTAGAGTTCCATGTTATTATATTGATCAATATGTATGGTTTTATCTAGTTGAAGATTGAATATCTTCATCAACTTATTCTCCCTCATCTAATATCTACTTTGTTTAGGTTGGATGATTCATTTCCTTTAGTATTTAGTTAATTATATTAGACTTATTGCTTATTATAATATTTTTCATTTAAAAATATTGATTTAGGAAAAAACTCAATAAATAAACCTCTCTCTCTCTCTCTCTCTCTCTCTCTCTCTCTCTCTCCTCTCTCTCTCTCTCTCTCTCTCTCTCTCTCTCATCTCTCTCTCTCTCTCTCTCTCTCCCTCTCTCTCCTCTCTCTCTCTCTCTCTCTCTCTCTCTCTCTCTCTCTCTCTCCTCTCTCTCTCTCTCTCTCTCTCATCTCTCTCTCTCTCTCTCTCTCTCTCTCTCTCTCTCTCTCTCTCCCCCTCTCTCTCTCTCTCCTAAATTAAAAAAACTTGCACATTAGCTTTACATGGTAAACTAGATCTTGAAATTTAAAATTTTTGTTGCATATACAAAATATGGGTTGTAGATCTAGTTTTTTATCTACGTGTTCAAGATTCAAATTTAATATTACATTTTTATTTTATTCACATTGAGGAGATAGAAAAAAAATCATTCATTTTAGCACATGCATGCGAATTTCAATATTCTCAAAATCAATAAAATTAAAAAAAAAATAGTACTTGTATTGTTAACTTAATATTTAATTTTCATTTAGAATTTAACTCTTAAAATATAAAAAATAATAATTTAAAATAGAAAAATATTTTCATTTCCTTTGTTTCCAATAATTTTTATTTCAATTGTAATATAGGTTTTTTTAAATTTTCATATCCTTTTTCTAAATTCAAAACAAGTCAAATAAAAACCTTATCAAAATGAGAGCAAGTATAAAACCTTAATATAAAAAAAAAATCATATTTCA
Source organism: Torreya grandis (assembly GCA_037957365.1). Lineage (NCBI taxonomy): Eukaryota > Viridiplantae > Streptophyta > Pinopsida > Cupressales > Taxaceae > Torreya > Torreya grandis. The sequence goes on from JARHVA010010208.1 coordinate 199,910, forward strand.
TAACAAAAATTAAACATGATTCAAATTTAGTACAATTGTGGAATCACTCTTGGATGATGCTTGTCCTCACAGAGTAGAAACATTTCCTAGAGTGCTTGATTTTGTACCAATGAACAATATCCATAGTGATATTTACTTAGAAATTAGGATATAAGTTATACATTCCAATTCTCTCCCAAGAATAATCATTCAAAAAATAAATTTTATTGATGATAAAACACATCTATTAGAAGCCAAAGTAGTGAGACCAATCTAAATCCTAGTTTGTCAAGGAAATAACCTTTAATTTTGACCCCTTTTCCATTTTATCCTTGGTAATTAACCTTGTCATAGCTTACCTCACTTCATAGATAAAATTTACTAGCCATAATAAATATTATAGATAAAATCAAATCTCAAAAGTCCTTCAACCCAATTTCACCCAATTTATTGATCCTAGTATAGATCATGAACTTTTTAAACTTGTCCTTGCCCATTATGAGGGTTCTTGGAACTCTATCACATCCTAATTCTCTAACCAAAATGATGAATATGATTATGGTGAATTATTTTTGTATCACCATGGTCATCCTTCACCACCAATATCTCAAAATAGTTTTCCCATTGTCCAATATAAAAAACCATTACTTTCATCTCCCCCCATAAAAATTAATCAACCAAACCAAGACAATGAACTGAACCACTAGACCACTTATCCCCTTACCATTTCATCACTTATCTTAGCCAAACCTTGAGAAGTCAAGTACATAAAGGTTAAAATGTTTCTTTCCATGTGTACAATAATTGGTGAACCCAATGTAAAATGCTTATCCTTTTTATCAATCCTCTTTTTTAATGTCCTCCAACCTTCTCTTCACTTTCATTTATTCTAAGGGTGGATATACACCCATAGAATATGTTTGGGAAAGAGTTTGAGAGGAATTTTTTACCTCAAAACCTATATAAAGAGCCTTAAACTTATATTAAATACCTCTTTATTTAGATAAAACACTAACACCACCTAAACCATGGAGAATAAATCTCAAAACTCTTCTTATTCGATCATAAAAATAGGGTCTAGGTTAGTAAGCCAAGAATCAAAGGGAGCCTTCTAAAAATTATAAGAAATAACATGACTCTAATAATATGACCATCATTTCTAAAGGTTGGATATACCCCAAAGTTGTGATGATACCCCACATTAGTCAACAAATTCAAGACACTAATATCATGACAAGGTTTGATCAATATGCTAAAATAATCCACCTTTTAGAGGATGGAATTATCAAACTACAATTACACCAACCTCCATATAAAACTAACCAAAACACCATTATAACTCTTGTTTAGATCATGATGACTCATCCAAAGCCATATAACACTAACCAATTAATTATGGGATACCAATCCTTTCCACTTAAGCCTCCCATAAGAGAGGTTCCAAAGCCTAACACCATTACTTCATCAAATTAACCCATCTCCACCTTGGCGGGCCATATTTGAGACATAAAGATTAACCAATACTCTCTTATAAATAATTATTTAAACTACGTAATGACATATAACCTAAAAATTCAAGGTCATCCCTCTTCTATTTTCAGCCCAGTGGATTATTATTAACCACTGATTTACCAACCTAACCCACCTTCTACTATATTCATACCAATCCATATCCTTGGGGGCATCCTAACTCTTGGAGTTCCAAACTCCATAACACCAAACATTATTAATTATTATAAATATCTTACTCATTTTCATATTGTAGGTTCTTTCTCATACCCTCCTCAAACTAACATGGAAACTAACACACTTCCATACATCATTCCTCCTAGACACATACTAGCCAATGTGCCACCCATGTATCCTCCACCAATTTAAGCATCAACTAAAAATCCTTATTTTAACTCCTTACAACCCTATTTACATATTTTTATCAAATCACCTAGAGAACTACTTATCTATTATATTATTCATCTTCTCAACTCACATCTATTCCTTTTATTGATTTTATAACTAATTCTAATCATATTTCTTTCACTCAAGCTCATCCTAACACACATTTGTCATAATTTAGAGTTTTGGAAACCTATGTATAATAATTATAATAACCCCTAAATAATAATATATGAGGAATCTCCTACCACACCCCCTTCTTGAACCACCCAAATATAAGGGAGAGGGAGATCACAAAACACATGAAAACATATGCAAAAAACATAGTAGATATTCTACCATTGAGTTGGGTAGTTCCTAATATATTAAAAAAGCATCTCAAGGGAATTTAATATATTGGTAATACTTCTCCCCTGAGGCTTCCATCCATTCCATCTAGTATCTCATTGATGAGTTTTTAAAAGTTTTTGAGATGGACAAACTGATTAAAATTAGTGTATGAGAATTCATGCACATCAATAAAGAATCCAATGAATCTACTACCCATTTTATAACTAGATGGTATAAATTATTAAATTCATCTAATAGTGTCCTTTATATGGACAAGAGAGAGTTACACAATCTCTTTTTACAATACCTCGATAAGGAAATAAGTTTTTTTAACTATTTAGGGTTTATAATGTTTAAGCCCTAGGTTGTTAAACGGTTTGAGCATAGTAAATTAGGGTAGAAATATGCAATAAATATAGCCATTGATTTCTAATATAATTGACATAGTTTGACCTTTATAAAAATAACAACAAATGATGTAAACAAGTACTTAACTAGAAATAAAATAAGACATATGATCTAAAGGCTTAAAATGGCACTAAAGTTGATCAAGGTGTTATAAATAGGATCTAGGTGTCAGAATCCTTCCTAGATTGTAACACCCTAATTGGATAGCGACACCATTTGTCACTAGTGTCCTCTTTTTGTTCTAAATGATTTTTGGGTTTTATAGATCATGTCCTTTTCCATCTTTGATTTAAATTTAAACTTTGTGTCATCATTAATTTTTATTTTAGCCCTATTTTCCTCTAAAACCCCTAGGTTTTCATCCTCATAAGAGTTTAAATGAACACCATGAGAAAAAATTGTTAGTGGGCTCTTATGTGTTAGACGTGTGATCCACACACCTATGTGGGCACACTACCTACATACTAATACTCTAAGGAGGGATCAAGTTCAATGCAGTTCTCTCACCTAAGTGTTTGGTGTAAGTGAAAGTGAAGCTAGTATGAATGTTAGTTTTAGTGCTTTGAATGTTCTTGAGACTATAAATCTAAGTAATCTAAGCTTATGAATGCTATAAATGTTTTAAGTATTATTAGGGTAGAATAGGGATTCATAACTTTGATTGTGCACAACTTGTTCTGAGTTTGTTTGTGTAATTTGCATCTCATTTCCATCTAGTGGATAAAGGGATAGAAATCATGTGTGTGTGTGTGTGTGTGTGTGTGTGTGTGTGTGTAGTTCTATTTATTATACAACTCTTAAGAGAGGTATAGGATGACCTTAAGGGGTTTATCATTTAAAAATATATTTCCTGGAAATAAAATGAGGGAAAATTAAAATAACACCAAAACTAGGACATTAGTGCCATGGGGCTCTACTATCTAAATTATGGTGCTAGTGTCTAGGTGGCAGAACATGAGGCACTAAGAGCTAAGATACTGAATTGAGGGTTTAATACTACTTTAGGGATGTTTAGGAACATGTTTGGCCTACACAAAGGATGTATAAGTGTATAAATATGCCCTAAGATATGTTTATGACTAAGTTAGGGATGGGTGGTCTTAAGTAACACTCTTAGCACTCAAGTGTCATTTTAAGATGATTAATATTTCCCCCCCCCCCCCAATTTATTATAAAAATGTAGTAAAGCTATTTGACTGAGATAAATGAAAAAAGTGTACCTAGACTTATCTAAGAGGAAAAGCTAGTGAAATTGGATTTGAGTATGTGAAACATGCTTCATTACATGTCTTGTAAATAA